>BQKN01057693.1:50590-66250 GCA_022839385.1 Asparagus kiusianus | reverse complement strand
GCACATGAACAATGGAACACGTACGCACGTGGAATCGAACCAACGTTTCGGGGAATCACCGAGTCATCTAAACAAGAACGAACTCGGTGATATAACGATCGAATCGGGACCAATCCCAAACTCGAACTCAGAAACGGATTAACTGCCATATTTGGAATCAAGTCAATTCCAGAAACCGAATCAAACCCGAACGACGGAGAACCGGAAACACCGGAGAACGACGAAACCAGCACACCTGGGGGAACTCGGCCCGAACCGAACCACCCTAAGGTGGCTCGGCCCAAGCCGAGCCACCCTAGGGTGGCTCGGTGGCCGAGCCACCTCAGGGTGGCTCGGCCAAGGCCGAGCCACCCTGAGGTGGCTCGGCTATGGCCGAGCCACCCCTGGGTGGCTCGGCTATGGCCGAGCCACCCAGAGGTGGCTAGGCACAGTTCTGTGCCAAAGGCACAGTTTCGAGTGCCTATAAATAGGCCTGGCACTCGTTCATTTGAGAGGACTTTTTCTGAAACTTCTGAAGAGCCGAAACTCTGCCGGATTGCGACCTCAACTCGGATTGTGAAGGCTTGAAGACTTGGACGACCAGATCTACGTGACACTACTCCGGATCTAAGCTTGGCTCTTAGATCCCGAGATTAGAGCGAGCGTTTCCTTGGTGAAACGATCCCTCTCGGCTACTATCTCCTTGGTGGGATAGTACCCGTTATACCACGTAGATCTGTTCAGATCGAGATTGCGCGGTGGTCCACGGTACTCAACCCCGGCACAGGCGAAGAACCCCACAAAGCGAGAGACCGTAAAACAGGAAACTCGTGATTTGTTCAAGGAAAGTTGTAATTTTCATTTCTTTATTTTGATTTTGTTGTAAACCGGATCTTATAAAAAGACCGGATCTCTTTGTAAACGCATAAAGTTGTTGTCAAAGTTGTAACAGAATCATCAATGAAGAATAACGCAATTTCTCGCACGAACACTTATCTCCTAAGTACTCGGAACATATGGTATATATATGAGGGGTTCTTTGTTTGGATTTTTCGCTCGATGTACTTGTTCCATTTAGTTAGGGGTTAAGTGGGGGTATTTACATTTTAGATGGTTAAGCGTGGACATCAAAGATGATTTTCGAGAGCGCAAAGATGCTATGTAGGGCTACTTCCTACATTTATTGAGGAAGTGGATTGATTTATGTGTATTGATTATTTGTATGATTATATTTAGATTTAACACTAGAATGAGGATATTTCCGCTTAATTCTTAATCTTTTGGAACACATGGTATATATATGGGGGGTTCCTTGTTTTGATTTTTCGCCCGACGTACTAGTTCCATTTGATTAAGGGTTTAGTGGGAATATAGTCGTCCTGGATTGTTAAATATAAATATCGTTATATGCTTGTCTAGAGTAATATTATTTGTTTGAGTATGATTTATGAATTTTGAGGACGAAATTCTTTTAAGGGGGAAGAATGTAAAACCCCGTATTTTTGTTATGTAGATATGTGAATTATTAGTGATAAATAATTCTATTATGATAAATGACTTGAGGTCATGGATATACTTGATAACAAGTTTTTAGAGATGTATAAATGTAGTTATATAGAGTTTTGTGCATTGGTTTTGGCAAATTAGCAAAACATGCACGAATCTGGAAAATGTCTGCTTAGTCGACTCATGAGTCGACTTATGAGTCGACCAATGAGTCGACTTACGGGCTGATTTTTAGATTTCTTTTCTGTTGCGGGTTTGGTTGAGTTTTGTTTGGGTTTTAACCATATTATATAAATTATTTTTACCCAAAACCAACCCTTTTCCATCATATTTCAGAACTCTAGCCCCCTCTCCCTCTCTCTAACCCTAGATCCAGTTATCGGCGGCAAGTTTGAGGGATTTCAGGGAGTTCATCAGGAGTTTTTGGCGTGGTACAACGTAGGGGATCACCCTCTTTCGAATTCAGGAGCTTTACAGCATACCAGAGGCGAGTAACATCTCGCACAGCCCTCACCCACTGTTTGTATTGTTTTCTTTGAGTTTTTATTTCGGATTTTTGAGCCTAAAACGTATTTTTGTGCAAAAAAATAGATGCTTTACATTATAAGCTGCAAGATCTATATTTTTCAGTTAGTAAAAAGCTCACTAATGTTTTTGTAATGTAGATCCAGATCTCGAATTAGTTTTAAACATGGGTTTCATGTGATTTAATGTTTTCAATACGTTTTTAAACATGTATAAATATGTTTAGGGTGTTAATGTAAGATATTACATGCAGATCTCTCGTTTTTGTTGATACACATGTGCTAGAATCAGAAATATGTTGCTTGACATGACGAAAAAGAACCTTAGTTTAACGTTTTTACACATAACCATCGTATGCAGAAAATTAGGGATTTTCTGCTCAGTCAACCAATGAGTCGACTCATGAGTCGACATATGAATCGACTGATGAGTCGACCAATGAGTCTACTAACGAAAAAATTTACAGTTTTATGTTTTGGTTGACCAATGAGTCGACCAATACCAGTCGACTTATGAGTCAACTGATGAGGAATTTTTTAGTTTTCTCGGTTTGGATCTGTTTAGGTTGTTTCAGTTTAATTGAAACTGTTTATGCTTGTTTATTGTTGTTACGTGCTTTAATATGAACAAGGAGTCACCTCGAATAACGGGTATTAGAAATTATTGTGTAACCTGTATCTTTACATGTGAGATGACATGCGGGCATGAGTTTAGGTTTGCACACCGAGACACGTGAGAAATTAGGGTATATGCATTGTTCATATATTTTATCTAGTCCATGTGTTGGGTGTTGGCCTTCTTGTTTTGATGATATTAACAAATAATTTACCACTAATGTTGTTTGTCTAGTATTTTTGTTTTCTTATTTATTATAGACAAACAACGTAGTTGGAGGATGGATGGAATAGAACTTCAACGATCATATCCAAAGAAGGTTGGCGGAATGTCGGTGAAGCTTATGCAATTCAAGTTCAAGATCCAAGTTCAGCTTCATCCGCAGTGTACCAAGTCAAGCTTAATTGAAGATCAAGATTGCTTGGGTAATGTAGTTTAGGATTTATATTATGTTTGTTAAGTACTCTAAGCTCAATTATCTATACACACATACACGTTTTGGTTTTGTATATATATAGTTATATATATACATATATATTTTGGTTTGATAGTTTTCAAGTTTTACTATGAAATAATTGAATATAATTAGATAACATATTTTTGTTTCATACTTATATGCATATATATGATTTCATCAATATCAATTTTAGTTAGTTCAATGAAATCATGTTTTAGTACATTATATGTGTATTTTGATAAAATACTATATTTATTGTTTATAGACTTTATAACAATAGTTTATATCTTTCTTCAAGTCTATAAAATCATTTTGTAAAGTTTCAAAAGTTGGTTTAGGTCAAAACATCAAACTCATGTGTTTACATTTTCATGTTTTGGACTATTTTGTAAAATGATGATATTTTTTATTTGGGAAGTCCTTTTTGGAAACCAATTATTATAGCATGTTTATTATCATGTCTACAATCATTCCCCAAAGTTTTACATTTTTTGGAATTTATTTGATATTTTTAAACAGTGTTTTAAATTCAGAAAAACAGTTTTTAAAACTTTATTTTCATGTATCAGTTCACGGTCGACCGCCATGGTCGATCGCGCCTGAGTCATTTGCATAGTGGGCAGTAGAAACTTTCGCGATCGACCTCCACGGTCGACCGTCAGCTAAAAATTTTTCACGGTCGACCGTCGAACTCTCTGTTAGTTTTTCCCTGTTTCTGAGCTGCTCGCGGTCAACCGCGAGAATTCCACGGTCGACCACCGATTTGACCGTTGGTTTCCAACGGCTATTTTTCTGAGCTGTTTGCTTTAGGCTTTTTAGTCTTTTGCTTAGGGTTCTTGGCTGAGATTTTGAGTGGGTATAAATACCCTATTGCTGTTCTCTTTCAAGAAAATCTAAGAAGTTTTTAAACAAGAGTTTTAAAAAGAGTTTAAGCTTGTTTTAAGCTTGTTTAAGGGTTTGGTTTATGAAGAAAGTTTTATAAGAGCTTGAGGAGATTATCAATTGTATTTTGGGCATTCAATCCATCTCTCTCTTGTCATCTAGAGAAGTTTTCCTAAACTCAACTCTAGCTTTTATTTATAATTATTTATTGATTATCATTTCTATTAAAGCTAGTTTTATATTGAGTTTAGATTTGATTTATCTCATTGTTACACACACCCACTTGAGCTTATTGTATTTGCATTCATAATATATTTGGGGTTGTGAGAGTTGTAACTTTGAGTGTGAGCTTTCATTGTGTTCTCATCTATAGTAGAGAACAAAAAATTATTGTGTTGAACCTAATTGTGAGATTCACTTTGTAATACACTTGTACACCGAGTAAGGAGTATGTGGTGAGAGTCGGGGATCGTTCCAAGAGGAGTGGCATCGGTTAACGAACCTAGGGAGAGGTTGTAACCGAGTACTTGAGGGAGACACGGCTAGGTCCAACACTTGTGTGGGTGTAGAGTGTGATTGCATAGTGTTTGTTGTGTGAGAGTTTTCGGTGAACTTATAAACCGAGTGTGTAGAAGTTCCGGCTTCCAAACCGGATTGTGATAGTGGATTTCTCCCCGGGAGTGGGGAGCGGAGACGTAGGACGGAAGGTCCGAACTCCGTGATCATATTGTGTGTTTGAATGTGCTTTGGCGTTTATTCATATTTGTGCTCATTGATCATATCGCCTTTGTCTCATTATTTAACTTGTCCACTATCTAGTTTATATTTTTTACCCCTTGTGTTTGCATATCCTTGCACATATCTTATTGTATATCTTTTTGTTAGGATATATCATCATGTGCTAGTTTATATATCCTTGAATATATATTTCATCATATAGGATATATCTCATTGTTCATATTGCTTATCCTAGCTTATATAGTTGTTATATTTCATACTTGCTAGGATAACTTATTAATTGATTAAATTGGCATTTAAATCGGATTAGATTAGCATAAGACCCTAATCACCCCCCCTAGAGTCTAACAATTGGTATCAGAGCTTGGTGCTCTTTGATTTAAGGTCTAATCGCCTTGAGTTAAAGATCCAAGTTAGCTTGTTGTGCTAATCTAATTTTGAGCTTTATTTGTATCTTGTTTGCCTTTTATATTATGGATATACATAGTTTAGGTTATGCCATCAATAGTTCTCCTAGATTAGATAATTTCCTCTATGCCCAATGGTGTGTTAGATTTAAACTTTTTGTTCAATCTAAACACTTTGATTTATGAAAAATTATAGATGCTTATATTGTGCCTACTTTGGAGAAATCCAAGTGGAATAAGAATGATCATCGTATGTTTATAATGAACAATATTTTGTTAGAATATTTGCTAAATACTTTTAATTCATCTATGTCTAACAAGTTTGTTCATTTTGATAGTGCTTACAAACTTGTAAAATTTATAGAAGCACATCAAGGAGACTTGGAGGTGATCCGACAAGCTTTGGAGGATCCCTCTTCAAGTTCATATGGAGCTTCATGCACACGAGCACTAGGCGATAGCCCTAGTGAGGTTTGCGAGTTCGATTCCATTAATAATTTATCTAGTCATGAACTTGCTTGTGCTAGTGAGAGATTATTACATGCCTACAAGAAATTGCAAAATAACTTTATTGATTTAAAAAGCAAGCATGATAATTTAGAATTCGATCATGAGAAGTTAGCTTCCAAATTTGATATCATTTCTCAAGAAAGTATTGCTTTTCAAGAAAACAATGATATGTTAAATTTGGAAAATAAAAATTTGAAATTGGATATTGCTAACTTGACTCATGACAAAAATAATGCCATATTAGAAGTAGAGAACATACAAAATGATATTGCTTCCTTTATAAATGACTATTTATGTTCTACTTCTAAAAATGCATATGTGCTTAAAAATGCAGATTTGAATCTTATGAATAATCGCATTTCATCTTTAGATTCAACTTTGAAAATATGCTTTGATAATCATAAGAGGCTTATGGATATGTGTGTCAAGTCTAAAAAATCATCCACTCATCATGCACACATATATAGCAAAGTTTACAAGTGCTCTATTTGCGGCCGTAAAGGCCATCTAGCTAAATTTTGCTATGATGCACACAAACATAAAAATGACAATGCTCCTTGTGCATCTCATGTAGCTTCTTCATCACATGTACACACACATGCACCCATTGTTCATCATAAGCATGCTCATATGTATAGATGTGATCATTGTGGCCGTTTTGATCATTTGGCCGAATATTGTTTTGATTTGAAAAAGAAATCTCATTTGTCAAATGCTTCTAGTAGACCATATGCTTTTAAATGTGATGTTTATGGTAGGTTTGGATATCTTGCTAAATTTTGTTTTGATATACAAAAAGCTTCTAAGTTGCAATATGTTCCAAATAGACCATTATTTAGTAATGTTTCTCATTTGTAAAATAATTTTAAAAGAAAGTCTTTATTTGCATATGGTTCCCGTGCATGAGCTAACGGTCCACAAAAACAAATGGATCTCTTTCATTGCACAAATTGCAATCGGAAGGGTCATTTGAGTGATTATTGCTTTGACCGTGTTAGTGCACTAAATGCGTCCAAATTGGTTCATAACCCAAGGGTTTTGAGCTTTAATGATAGGGGTCATGTCCCTAAATCTTTTGGTACCAAGACTTCTTGGGTACCAAAACAAATTTAAATTTTAAACCAAGAATTTTAGTGTTCTTACTTTTCCTTTTCTTGGTTTTGAAAATTTTGTCTTAAAATCTTTTGATTATGAAAACAAATTTTTAATTGATCAAATCTTTTGTTTTCATGATTATTTGTTTTGATTTTGATTAGAGGTTTGTGTTCATATAACCCTCCAGATTTATTGGGTGTTTATTCTCAAATCTTGTTTACCGGATGCTAAAATGTTTACATGGGTTGATACTAGCTCAATAGCTAGATATAACAAATGTTTTAGTGCATAAGACTCATATATCTTTATATGTTATAAATTGTATTTTTATTCACCTAACCCCCATTCCCCTAGGGTGGTGGAGATGATCTCGCTAGAGCTTTAACGCTCGTTGTTTCCATCTTTTTTAGGCAGTGAGTTAGGTGTTCGGAGAGTCGTAGGTTGACGGGAACTCAGTGTAGAATTTTGTCATTTATTAGTAGTTAGTGCTCCACAGTAGTCTATTATTTATTTTTAGACTTTAGAGATGTATTTCATGATGGAGACTGAGTTCCTTAGTACTATTTTTTTAGTTGACTCGTGTATAGAGGTTTATTACTCTTAATTTAGATTTTTAGATGTACTCCTTTTTTCTACTTGTACACGCACTTTTTGTATTTGATTCCACTAGAGAGATATTGCTATGATGGTGAAACATGTTATTGTATAGTGTTGGGTGTATGTGACATTCTTGGGTTCACCTTGGACTGCAGTCTTATGTGAAACTAGGGGCGTCATAGTAGGTATAGTCAGCTGAGTAGGTGCTGGTGCATGTGAAGAAGTGGATGCATCTGACCCGTTACCCTAAGCAGCAACAATCTTCTTCACTCTATTAGAGGTTAGTGGTTCTCTCCCTGCCTCAAGACTATTAGTAGAATACATCGGTACATCAAGCGACTCATAGATCTGAGTGATAAGAAATGGGTAGATTAGTTTGACCTTTTGCATATACTGTAGGATACTCCCTGGTGATGATCGTCGTACCCACGAGCATCCTAAAGATAACATCAGCTACATTGAAATGCTAACCGATGGCAATCCAATAAGGTAGGACAAGGTCGCAAGTGGTGATCACTGAATATAAGGATCTTGGGTATAAGACAAACTTAGGAAAGAGGTTCAAAAGAATGAACTCTTTCTTAAGTAAGTCTGAGTTTAGGTTCCCACTCCTAGGTAATGCTACAAAAAGATACTCCATCATCTGGTTGTATGTATCAGAGGCTATCCCAAACTTAGCACAGACTCAAAAGAAAGCTGGGCAACCTCTAAGTAGTATGGGGAGTCCTAAACTCTTATGAATGAGCTCAGGTGTGACTGTGATCAGTATCCCTCTAACAATGGCAGTGGCTAAGTCCTCTCCTGATCTATCCCATTAGCGTAAAATTCTTGGACAAGTGTAGTTTTGGCCAAATATGGGTTTTCAAGTCATTATAGAACTGATGCTAGCTATTGTGAATAATGTAACAATGAGTTAGAATTCAAAAATTTTATCCTGGTTGAATCCTCTATCAAAGTGGATCGGCATAGTAGCAAAAGATAGAGAGGATTCTACAATAAGTTGATGTTTTCCAGAAGCCATTATCTTGAATTATGAGAGAAGATGTTAGTTTAGACAATTAGGGTTTAAATTTGAAAGAATTAACAAGTTTTAGGGTCTAAAAGGCAATCTTTCATGTTTTCTGGCCACCAATCGCTTGGCCGACCGATTGGTTCGTCACTGAGGTGAGCCAATCGAACAAGATATTGCAAAAATCTTGTAATACTTGTTACAAATTATACTAAACTGTTATTAACATCTTTTAACATCATTCCCAGCAGGTTCACACCACAAATTATACCAAAAATCAAGAAATATTACAAAAAATTGGAAAGTTAGGGTTTCAGGTTTATTCCTTGAATTGGTTTTGACTTGAATGCAAGAACGTTTCAATTTGTTATTGGATCAGACCCTAACCATCTTTTCTTCAACTTAGAGATGAGAGCAACAAAGAAATTTCATGCTTTAGAGAGAATTGGAGAGTAGAAGAAAATAAAGAAAAGTTTTGGAAGAACTAGGTTTGACTCCTAACCGGTTGGCCAATCGGTTATCCAACTGGTTAGGAGTAGAAATTTTTTTGTGGGCTAGGTGTAGGCGTTAAAAATTGCCTATAACTTCCCAAACACAGTTCAAGACAATGAGAAGACGATAAACGTTATTATCCAAGTCAAGGGAATTTATCCAACACCAGTAAGCATACGAAGTGGATCAGTAAAATGTGCAAGTTAGCGAAACGATGAACCGTACGCAAAACAAGCAAACTTGAGGGGTCACGAATCGTCAAAATGTTAAAAAGATGAACAAAACACTACTCGGAGGCTTGCGTAAGCGCGAGCCACCAAATGGTGGCTCGCACCCATGCGATCCACCAAATGGTGACTCGCACAGTCCCGAGCCACCACGACTCTTTTTGACTCCTAAACCTCCCAAAACGCGGATTTTGATGATTTTTAAGGATTCTTTCGTCCCAGGACCTCCCCAACTGTTTTGAGGTTATCCCTTAACGCGTTTAAGCGGTTATTATCTGCAGATGACGTTTAAACACCAAATCTTATCCAAAAGGATGTCTCCAAAGGCTTATAAATAGAAGCCTATGGTCTTCTTTCAAGAGGATCTAAAATTGAGAAGGCGAGGTGCTGTCAAATTGTCCAGCTAACCACGAATTTCAGAGGAGAATCATCAGATCTTGGCGAATACTTTCATAAAGAAAGTCCTTCGAAAGGTTTGTGATTCTTTCCTCTTTTTTCCTCCGGATTAAACTTGGTTTTAATCTCGAGAAGAGCCACAATCTCGCTTGGTCGTGATTGTCGCTTCCGCAATTGTTTCCTTTGTGAAAAAAGATCGTAGTTATACTATCAATTGGGTTTGATCTGCAGTGGTCCACGGACTAACGCGTCCCCGGCACAGGCAAAGATCCCACGCAAAGCAACGGGAGATAAACTACTGCTGCGTTTTGTTTGATAAAGTTGTAATCTTTATTTTTTATTGTAAGAAGATCTTACAAAAAGATCAACTTTTCTTTCAGTTTGAACTTGTAATCGATAAACGGTGTAACAGGTTGAAAAGGCAACTTTTGACGAAAACAAACTGGCGACCACAGTGGAAGCCGACAGCTTTTCTACCGAAGTTGTAGTGTCGCAACCAAAGATCATCATCCCGATCAATGAAGAGGTCGAGTATGAGTTTGACCAGGCAAAGTATGAGGAATATTTATCCTCAACTTCCAGATTGTCCTCTCCTCACAGGAATAGGAGGGATTCTGCAAGGGTCGAGGGCGCTTGGATCTGAAGATCCTTATCCCACAGCGGCTCAAGGCACACCTTACAAAGCCGAAGCCACTACTGAAAACACGCCGACATTATCCAAGAGAGCGCGTCAAAGACGACGTCAGTGCCTCGCACGCCAATTGGCCAAAGCTTCCGAGTTAATTCATGGAATCCGCTATGAAGCGGATCTGAAGTCTAGAAGACACCAACCGCCATGGAAGCAAGCGGGCGACTGTTTCAAATCAACGACGAATGAATAGGTCCTCGTTAATAGGACACGTTCAACTCTTGAAGAACGGATCAAGAAACGCCACGTTTTACTTGCGCACGCAACAATTCTGTTGCAATAAGCCAAGAAATTGCAAACAAACGATGTAGACAAAAGACTATCAAAACCACGTCAAATCAGGAGGCCGAAATCCAAAACAAAGCCCAAAAAAAATAAGTTGCCGGCTGCTGGCTCGGCCAGGGCCGAGCCACCAAATGCTAGCTTGGCCAAGGCCGAGCCACCAAACGCTGGCTCGGCCAAGGCCGAGCCACCAATTGCTGGCCCGTGTCACCGCCAAGCCAATCATCCTCTCTTTGCAGAAAATTCACCTCCCGCGATCATTTTTGAGTCTCCAACAGCTCCTGTTCCTATTCTGATGACTTCCTCACCTTTGGTGGAACCTCACAATAGCGTGGACTTGTCCCGATTCAAAGTGAAGATTGTGGATTGTCTCGGTCCTTTGCATAAAAATGAACCCTGTATGGTTCGTTAGACATGGGGTCGTACGCGATTCCCCAGTAAGTCAAAGATCTCTCCTACGGAGAAAGTACCAATAACCACTCGCCTCAGATTTCGAGTTGAAGTCCAAGAGCCCGTTGGGTCCTCACTCCCGAGCCTTTTCCACAAATATCCCATCGATTGACTCGGCTACAAACCGGGGCTATTAGACCTAGAGATTATAAGAGAGTTCAGAGGGGGCAGTCCTCAGATGATGAAGCATCTGACGCTAACTCTGCGATCACTTCAGACGCCACTGTGTCTAGCACGGGATGGACTAGAGAATCATTCATGATCACTACTGAACAGATGGCTCAACTCCTTCCAGAGGCTTTGGCTAAACAGAAAGAGGACTTTAAGATCGAAATGGATATGGCTGTGCAACGGGTTAAAGATTTACATGCCTGACAACTCCAACAATTGTCAAATCAGCGTGGTGAATCTAGTCATCGCCAGACTACCAATCAAATAGATAGCTACTCAGAGGTAGAGGAAAATATCAATACCAATGTTCCACTTGAGGATAAAAATACTAAAGATGTCCTTAACACTGGGGGTGGTACCAATATCCCTCTCCAAAATATCCAGAAGAAAGATGCAGGCGAAGACCTTAAGATGAAAGACCTGGAAAGCAAATCAATGCGTTGATGTCTGCTCAAGAGGTAAAAAAGACTGGCATTCCGTGTCCTTACCCAAGAGAGTGGGACTCAATTCCATACCCAGCGAAGTTCAATTTGATTAACTTCACGTCGTTCGACGGAAGGGGTTCCCCTACTCAACACTTGATTTATTTCAAGTCCCACCTAGGGGTTATTTCTGGCAATGAACCTCTGATGGTACGATCGTTCGTAGGAACCCTTCGTGCAGCTGCCTTTGATTGGTACCGCCGCCTTAAACCGGGGAGTATCAATACCTGGGATGACATGGAAAGCATGTTTCTCGCTAATTTCTTTGACGATGATACTGAAGTGTCGATCGGAACACTCTTTGAAGAGAAGCAGAAAGATGGAGAGCTCGTTGAGAACTTTGTTTAGCGTTTTCGGAACAAGGCAATGAACTGCTGAGATCCGGTCACGGAGGAATTCATCCTCCAAACATGCCACAAGAACTTTTCCTTAGACGTGTTAGAAGCTATGGGCACTGCACCATCTAAAACATAGAAGGAGTTGAAAGTACGAGGAGAGCAGGCTGAACGCTTCCTTAAAAGGAAGAAAGCTAAAAGGGGACAACCAGCAAACAATACCCAGAAACAGAACTTTACCCCCCGTGGTAAAAGGAAGGGGCAAGCGAATATAGTAGATGCAAATCAGACGTTTGAGTAACAACCCCAACAGCAGCCGCAACAACAAGCGCCAAAGCAACAAACGCCTCAATGGCAACAACGGCCTCCAAGGCAACAGAAAACTTCCGAGCCAAAATTCCCGAAGGAATATTCCTTTAAGGAAGATGAGGTCCATGGTATCTTCAAGTACTTGCTGGAGAACAACAAAATTAAGTTACCTCCAATCACTGATCATGAGGGAGCTAAGAAAGTTACACATCCGCGATATTGTGCATTCCACAGAACAGTCCATCATCCCACGAAGACATGCTATGCTCTCAAGGACAAGATTCAGGCCTTGATCGATGTTGGAATCATTACCCCAAAGCAGCCTAAAGAAAAGAAGGTGGGTGCGAATGCGGTTTCTATTAGCTTTGGCTCTGTCCCTCTGACAAGGTTTCAGCCAGAGCCCGTATCTAAAGTACAAGTGAAGACTGTTAATGATGATCCATACGGACAGCGTCAGAAAGGACTTGTACAACACATAAATCCTAGCGGTGAAATTCTTTGGGTCCACCCGGACTTGCTCGAAGATGAGCAATGGGCAGGATCCTCATCTAAAAAGAAGTCCAAAAGTAAGGGCAAGGCTTGCTGTCCCACGGCAGTAATTCTTGAAAAAGATGATGAAGGTATCCCCATCTTGTCACTTTCAGAAGACGAACGAGAGGCTCTTATCACCAGAGGTGGGAATGAATATCATTACAAATACCCCGAAACCTCTGACGCGAATGCCAAAACGTTAGCCGAACTGGGGGTGGTTACAACTCCCCCTATACCAGCTGGAAAATCTCAACATAAGCCAGCCAATAAGCAAAAAGAGAAAGAGCCTCAACCTCAGAAGGCTCAGAACCCGAAGCAGTCTCGATTCAATCGTCCGATTAGGAGAGATAAACCGGGAAGTTCAAATACTCCTTACCGCTTTGATGTTATGACTCAGCTAGCTAACATCCCAGCGAGAATAACTTTATATGAGTTATTGCGTCTCTCCAAAGACACTAGAGAGGTCTTGCGAGAAGCTTTAGCCGATTCTGACGCGTTCCTTACTCAAGTCAAGCCGGTCCACGAAGAAACAAAATCATCAGTTCAGCTTTGCAATTTATCGGCCTAACAATTCCCTCATATTACGTTCACTAAGGATGACATGCAAGTGAAGAATTCAAAGCATGATAGGCCTCTATACTTCACCGGATACATTGGCTCCAGCGTTGTTAACTGGGTCCAAGTTGATCCGGGTTCCACTGTTAGCATCATGCCACTCCGGTTGATGTACAACCTCGGAATCCCAGCAAGTAAGCTGGCTTCCACAGGTACCGTTATATACGGGTTCAATACCAGTGGATCTAAACCTTTGGGTAAAATCCGGATAAAATGCCAACTTGGGGATTTAAAGTCCGAAGTTACGTGCTACGTAATCGATGCGGAAACTTCTTATAATTTACTATTGGGTCGACAATGGATCCATGGTAACCTTATAGTTCCCTCTACTCTTCATCAGTATCTAAAATATATAGACGCCAATAATAAAGTCAAGACGATGGTCGCGGATAAGCAACCGTTTAAAGGATTGGAAAACTACTTTACCGACTCCCTCCTTTACCGTGCCGAATCCGATACTAAATCATCTGCCCAAGGCACAGATAGTGGTAAAGAAGCTGACACCGAGGTCGGGTTTGATTACAATGGCGGTTTTGTACTGAATGATATTGTACCCTTTGTAATCGGTCTTGACGATGGTGAATCGTCAGACGGTAGTTGTAATTGACAACTTGCCAAAGAAGTAATAAATGGCGATTTAGAGTACTCACCGTGTTTGGCTAATGTAATGCAGTGATTGTACGATAATCCCGACATACACATGCCGCTTCAGTCATCTTGCTTCACAAAAAAACGCTACCAGAACTCATTGGAACAACCTTTGTCATTCCTGCTAAAGTAGGGGGTGAGAAGGAGTTAGTTTTCGGCAAAGGGGAAGTATCTCCGCCATCGTACCCCTTTTCAAACGAAGATAAAAATGATGAGAGATCTGGCCTTCATTTATCAAGATATAGTCAACAGGCACGTGATTTCATGAGAAAATGGAGATACAATTTTGCACTCGAAGAAGGTCTTTTTTTTGGTTGAGGTCCACGAGTGCCACCTCATATGGCCCATGTACCGAAAGGAAAACCCGATAACTATTATGGCTATAAAAGAGGTCTGGGCTATACCTCTGATGACGAATGTTGCTAGCAAGTCATCGACCACTTAGCGAATCAAGATGGATATTCTTCCGACTCTTCTACTTGGGATTCGAATGTCAGCCTGGGAGAAGTACTCAAAGGCCTGATGTCGAATATGACCACGGTCGATCCTTCTATGATCCAAGAAGATGATCAATTACCAACTTGGGAGGACCCATGGATTCATCATCTGAATATTCAGTATGGAGACCGATTCGAGCAAAGAGAACTTCCTACCGAAGATAAAGTGGTCCAGGTGAATATGGGTGATGAAGTGAATCTAAAGCCAATATTCGTAAGTGACAGTCTTCCACCGGATGAAAAAGAGGAGTTAATCTCCCTCATCAGAGAATTCATAGATGTTTTTGCCTGGAATTATGAAGATATGCCAGGGCTTAATCCAAACGTGGCAGCCCACCGTCTTAACATCAAATCGGATGCAAAACCCATCAAACAATAGAAAAGACGGTTTCGTCCACAAATCATGGAAGCAATTGAAGAAAAAGTTAAAAATTAATCAATTCTAGTTTTATCCGGGAAGAACAACATCCGGATTGGCTCGCAAATAATGTTTCGGTCCTCAAGAAAAATGGGAAAATAAGGACAGGCATCGACTTCAGAGACTTGAATAATGCGTGTCTGAAAGATGATTTCCTTCTCCCTATCACATATTTTATTATCGATAACACGTGTGGGTTTGAGAGAATGTCCTTTAAGGATGGGTTTTCGGGTTACAATCAAATCAAGATGTATCCGAACGACGAAAAACATACTGCATTCAGGACACCTCTGGGTGTTTTCTGCTATACAGTCATGCCTTTTGGATTGAAGAATGCAGGCGCCACTTCTCAACGGGCAATGTCTAAGATTTTCCAAGAGCATCTCTAAAAAACTGTTGAATGCTATGTCGGTGACTTGGTGTTGAAAAGTCGTAACAAAGACGATCATATCCAAGATCAAAGGACAATGTTCGACCTCATGCGAACTCACCAATTAAAAATGAATCCCACCAAGTCTTTCCTTGGAATGTCCAGCGGTAAGTTTCTGGGATTTGTCGTCACTACGACGGGTATCCGCATTGACCCCGACAAAGTAAAAGCAATACATGAGTTGCAACCCCCGAGGAATCTCAAAGAACTTAAAGGATTACAGGGGCGGCTGGCCTATATACGTCGGTTAATCTCAAATCTATCTGGGAAATGTCAGCTATTTTCCAAACTCACCAAGAAGGGTGTATCCTTTGTCTGGGCTAACGCCTGTCAAAAGGCATTCGAGGATATCAAAGCATATTTAGCGAA
>BQKN01057693.1:39439-50580 GCA_022839385.1 Asparagus kiusianus | reverse complement strand
GAGAAAGAATGCCTCACCTTAGTATTCGCTATCCAAAAGATGCGGCATTACTTAGTAGGACAAACGATTTATGCTATTTCCAATGTTAATCCGGTCCGAGTATTTTCATGACACAGCCAGCCTCTATGAACTGGAGACTAGCAAAGTGGGCCCTACTCCTATCTCAATACGATCTGCACTTCAAACAACAGAAGTTGGTCAAAGGACAGGCAATTTATGATCTCCTAGCGGCTAATCCCATAGCGGATACAGCTAAGTTATATGATGATTTGCCCGATGAAGCTCACGGAGTCAATACTACATTTCATCAACAGGTATGACAACTATATTTCGATGGAGCTTCCCGAGCGACCAATACAGCAAGCGCGCCCGGTAATTCTAGGATCTCCGCAGGAGTCGGAGTCGTCCTAGTTTCTCCGGAAAAACATGTGATACCCCGAGCCTACTCATTGATAGGAAAGTGTTCGAATAATGTTGCCGAATATAATGCACTGCTTATCGGACTTAGTTTCACCAAAGTGCTGGGGGTCGAATATCTCGAGGCTTTTGGCGATTCTCAACTAATAGTCAACCAAATCCGGGGAGAATACGAAGTCAGGAATCAAGACTTAGTACCATACCACAAGGCGGCCATCGAAATGGCAAATTCGTTTGAACAATTCTTCATTGAGTACAATCCGCGCCATCAGAATGCATACGCAGATACGCTGGCAGCGTTATCGGTATCTTTGGCACAACCTCCTGACTCTGAACAATCAATTACTGTCAGAACCCACCAAATGTTTGTGTCGGATTGCGCCATTAACGTTAAGGAAGCATATACATCTAGGATCGATCTCGAGCCCCGAGACTGGAGATTTCCTATAATTGGCTACGTGGTGCATGGTATTTTGCCACAGGACGTAAAAGAAAGGGACTCAGTTCGAAGAAGAGCTCCGAGATTCTATTACAATTCAACAACCCATACACTATATCGTCGTGCATACGATGGGTTATTACTCCGATGCCTCTCAACCAGGGAGGTAGAAGAGGCTCTCAAAGAAGCTCATAACGGAATCTGCGGTGCACATTAACCCGGTCCCAAACTCTGTGATCGACTCAGAAGAATGGGATATTATTGGCCAACCATGGTCAAGGACGCGGTTGACTACGCTCGACGGTGCCATGTGTGTCAAACACATGCAAATTACATGCACCAACCCCCAGAACACCTTCACCCCTCGGCTACTTCATGGCCATTTGAGACTTGGGGAATGGACATCATCGGTCCTATCTTCTCACCATCAGTTAAAGGTGACTGCTTCATTTTGGCAATCACCGATTACTTTTCGAAATGGGCCGAAGCAATCCCACTCAAAGAAGTGAAGACAAGCGATATCGTCAAATTTATCAAACACCACATCATCTATCGATATAGCATTCCGAGATGAATTATACACGACAACGGTCCTCAGTTTGTGAGCAACGCTTTCATTAAATTCTGCAGAAAATTCAGGATTGAAGACATCTCTTCTACAGCATATAATCCTACGGCAAACGGATTAGCTGAGACGTTCAACAAGACAATCATAAATATTTTGTCAAAACTCATGAAAACTAACAAGCGAGACTGGGATGACAAACTCGGCGAAGCCCTTTGGGCCTATCGTACCACGGTCCGTACGCCTACCGAGGCCACTCCGTATTCACTAGTATATGGATGTGAGGCTGTTCTTCCTTTGGTAATTCAGATTCCATCCCTTCGTATCGCTCTCGTAACAGGGATGACAACGGAAGAACAACACCAGAAACATCTCGAAGAACTTGAGATGCTAGACGAAAAGCACCTTCAGGCTCAACAACAAATTGAGTTTTATCAAGCCAGAATATCTCGTGCTTTCGACAAGAATGTTAAGCAACGAAGCTTCAAGGAAGGGACTTGGTTCTTGCCATCCGACGTCCTATGATACTTAATTCCAAGGAGAAAGGTAAATTCTAACCCAAATGGGAAGGACCGTTTGTGATAGAGACAGTCTACTCAAACGGTACATATCGCCTAATCACTAAAGACGATGATAAGATCATGATGCCAATAAATAACAAGTTCCTAAAAAAGTACTATCCTTAGTACGCTCAGAACAGATTATTAAACGGGAAGTTCCTGGAGAATAACCATATTTGATATTCTTAAGGATAACCCAAAGTCAACTGGTTGTTCTAAATAAGAACCTGTCATCTAAACAGTTCATGTATGGTCATAGAGAACTCCTGCTGTAATCTTCTAAGCATTCTCTTGTTGAGACGTGATTTGATCACTCTTTAGGATCAATCTTTCCTCACAAAAGAGTTCTCACCGTCGCTCACCTTCAAGTCAGTTCACGGCGAGCCTAGCAAAATTCCTTGGGCCAAGTCTGGTCAAACTTCGACTATGATTCGTATTCACACTCCCACTTTCATTCGGTCAAACCTACAGTTAGGACCACAACCAAAATCTCCTCTCGATTCTTTCCATGAACGTGAGGCCCACTTTCAAGTCGTCTTCCCTTTCGATAAACGAAGGATTTCACTCCACTCGAATGACCAAACCTATAAAAGTTAGGGTCGTCTCAATATCCCTTTTTGGTTAAAACTATCAAATGACTGTGGCCAGGATCAGGTTTCTTTTCGATAAACGAAAACATTTCACTCCTTTCCCTTCAGCCAAACCTATAAAAGTTAGGGCTGGAGTCTGAATTTCATCTTGATAAACAAGAAGACTTACTTCCGGATCAGATAACCAATCCTATAAAAGTTAGGGTTAACTGAATCCTCTCGATTCTCAAAGTGGAGATCCCATTCTTAGTTTCATCTCACAGATTCTTGAAGTGGAGATCCCACTTTAAGTTCCTTCTACAACCAAGGATAAAATATAAAATTCTTCCTCTTTGGTATCGGGTTCACTTCTCCCTCAAAAGAAGGACTGAAGATAGAATATAAAATTCATCCTCTTCAGTATCTGGTTCGTCTTGGCCCCGTAAAGAGACACTACCTTCTAATAACTCCATAATCCATACCTTACACGCATGGAGAATTTTATCTCGAATCCTAAGCAGAGATAAGTCGGCGCCTAATACGCACTGCCGGTTAGTCTTTTACCGTAAGAAAGATGAAGTCTACGTATTCAAATTCGTAGCATTGAGTCTAAAGGAGTTCATTCCTTTAGCACAACGTTACTTGTGAAACGGATCTAGATAATTCACAGGCTAGCCCGATTCAAACGGTAATCGGTAAAAGCATGTCAAATCCGTTGATGGCTGAGGATTTGCCAAAAATCCTATAAGTATTATGGTTGATTATTCTAAACAGAATGAGAAATCATAATAAGAGTTAAAGTAGACTGAACAAAATACGCGTATCATTAACAAAAAAACAAGTGTTCAGATATAACAACTACAGTCATTTTACATTGAACTTATGACTAACAATTTGTTGCTCTAATTTGATTAACTCTTCGGCATAAGTACGTTCAAGCTCACGCTACAGCTCTGTCTTGAAAGAGTCCATAGAAGCAGATAGGAGTTGGGCAGCTTCTTCCTCCATTTTGGCTAGCCTTTCCCTTGAGAGCGCCACTTTGCTGGACATCACGGCTTTGCTATGCTCCTCCCCGGCCTTGATCACCTCCAAAATAGCTCTTCGTTGTTTTGCCTCCCCCAGTTTTTGTTCAAGCTCCGCTATTTCAGCATCAACAGAGGCTAACGACATGTCAATTTCGCGTAAATGAGCCAATCTTTCGGAAAGAACTTCCTCCGCTTGGTCGACACGTTTCCTTTGCGCCTGAATCCCAAGCCCAACGGATGCTCGAGCTTCAAGCCAGGTTTGCAGACGAGTCTCCATTCGTGCAGCAACATAGCCAGAAGCACCAACGGATTAGAGTTCTTGTAGTTTCTAAAAATCACGCTCCAATTGATTTACATCGTCAATCAAAGCGTCAGCTATGTTGAGAGAGCCAGTGTCCTTTATTGAAGCTATTTTGCGCTCAAGGACCGGCCGGAAGTGGCTGAAAGGGGTCCTCTTCTCCAGGAGTTTGTCAATTAGCGACTCTACAAAATTAAAGAAGTTGCCGACTTCCAAGTAGAGGAGGAGCTTATCTGGGTCGTCGTCAGATAATAAAGCATCAACGGCCTCGCGCAGTTGAGACGACAATCCTAGAAAAAAGGGAGCGCAAGATCATGAATATCCAGTAATTATAAGGCAGAAAGATAAAAGAAGAAAATATAGCGCAAGATTTACCAGTCCCTGAAGAGCTTTCTCCAACCAAACGTACCACACCCGTTTCGTGTCGCTCAACTTCATGTGTCACAGGAAGCATTACGGGTGTAGCAGCCGTTGAAGCACCAACTTCTTCAGTTGGCCTCACGGCCTGTTAAGTTGAACTCCCACTAATAGTTGTAGTAGGAACGGTAGTTGGCATTCCCAAGGAAGCCGGGAGTTGTTGCTGAAAGCCTGATGACCGAGAGTCAATAACAACCCCTGCCAAAAGCAAGAAATCGAGACCCTCAGATTCACCAGACTTTCCGTTAGGAATAGTTGTATCAGTCTTAATGACTGGTCCTACGATTAGAACCCTCCAATGATTAAATGAAAGATCACAAGTAAAAAGTGAAACATGGGAATAAGAACCATACTTGCAGGCGAATCGACTGTGATTATTGGATCGGTGGCCTCGTATTGGGCTTGTTCAAGCAACATATCATCGAGTAGAATACCCTCAAAGGCCGATACCGGATTAAGTGAGGCTGCACCGTCCTCTTCAAAAGATGCGTCTCGGGAAACCCACTCGTCACCTTGACCCTCTGTTATCACATCTTCAAAAAAGTTCAAGAGTCAAGATACGAATTGTTTCGACTCACCAGACTTACAACAAAGTTCAAATAAGATTCACCTTCAACGGCGACGCTAGGTTCCTGCACACTATCACTTCGATCCGCCTCTTATAGCTTTTCTAACAGAGTAAGAAGTATAGAAACAGTTAGTGGGGATACGAATTCTCCATCACTCAGTTCCCGCCACCTGAAAGGTGCGCTATTGGTTTTAAGTATACCTGGACTCTTAGCCCGTTCAGTTAAGCCTGGCTCGACATGGTGACCCACGCCAGTCTCATCGGGAATATCGGTTTCAGCATCTATGGTCTCTTGGAGCCTGATTCCGGGAGTTGGTTCCGAGAAGTCAATATCAGGGGAGGAAGCGTCAAAAACAAAGTCGCTTGCAAAATCTTCTTCTGCGAAGTGCGAAATTGTTTAAGTTCAAAAGCTCAACATATATCGGAAGAAATTATACAAAAAAGTACTCACCCCTTTCAACTATCCGTCCTTGATTCGCCGGTTCCGATTCAGAGTTACCCCATCGCTTGGAGGCCAGCTTCTTGCGCTTTGCTGGACGCTCCCCCTCTGGATCGACAGGCCTCTCCATTGAAAATTTAGAATGAAATTTGTGCCCTGGAGTGACCTGAGTTGCGGGACGGGACCGTGTCCGATGGATAAGGCTGGGCTCTTCTCTCTCCTCTTCAGAAGCTGCACCTGGGATTTCAACCGACATCTTATTAGGATAAGTGAACAAGACTTGCATCTTTGGCTTCTTTAGAGGAGGCGAAGGTTTGGACAGTCGAAAGCGGCGAGTTCTTTCAGCAATTGCTAATTCAAATAACTCTAAAGAGAGGGGATCTAACACACCTGTTTCCAGCTCTCCTTCACCAACTCCTCCAATCTCTGCACCACCCTTAGCATAAGGCTCCGCAGTTTCTTCACCAGGAGCAGAAGTAGACTCCCTCTGCGTTTTATGACTAGAAGGGCCCACCGGTTCCCCCCTTCTCCTCTTTTCGAGCTCGGATTCATAGACCATTCGAGTAGCAACCCGAGAAGCTTCTTCGTCGGTTGACTCGGTGATCGATTGAACTGGTACGTGTTCATTGGCCGCCAAGAGCCACCGGCACTGTAGAAAAGTCAGCTCCAACTTACGCTCGACACCGGGAAGGTTGAACTTGACACCGGTATAACCCGTGATGTTCCAAAGCCATGCTCGAGCCCCATCTACTAAACCTCCATGAGTCCGGAGTTGTCGGTTCGGGTTTCCGATATAAATCTGATCATAGCCGAACTAATGGGCGAACCGACATGGCAAGTAGAGTTCTATATAACAATGGTTTGGTACCCGGAAGATTACATAGCCCGGCCGGATATTAACTAGCCAATCGAAGCAGCCAGAATCGAGGGAAGTCCGACCCGTGCTCGGCTTCTCTACATCCATCAATAAGTCGCCGTATTGGCCTGAAAATTGTGGGAAGCAAGTAGGGAAGACCCAACACTTGTGATTCTAAAATTGCTTCCTGACCTCTGCAAAACCTTGTCCCTTTCATTTGCAATTTTCTATTATTTGAAGAAAAGGAAGAGAGGGATCCACAGAAGTTAGGGCCGACATCATATCTGAGTGATGAAGCACCAGCCAAGCTATTAAATAAGTGTAGGGAAGTTCCACCTTTGTGAGAGGAATCTGAGCTGGCGGTGAATTCCCCTTTTGAGTGAATGCGTTCACGATCTGGTGAAGCCCTCTGTGAATACCAGCGATCATTGCCGGAAGACATAGGTTTTTCTGGTAAGCAAGTAGAACCGCAAGAAACAAAACTTCTAGAGGAAGTGCGTCAGAAGATTGGTATGGCACTACGCATTTTTTTAGGCAGATAGCTAGGTACCTGGCAAGTAAGGTCATAGGCCGGATTGGTTTAACTCCTTGCCACAAGAATGTTTGGAACTTGGTTCCGATAGCAAAGCCATCCTCAATACCAGCTGTGGTATAAGACAGAGCGTTCAACTTCTTGATCAGCTCATTCACTTCAGAGGTGGTTAGCGGCGATAATTCACAAATTGTTTCATCCAGAACGCTGTTCGTGTTCTTGAATAGATAATCCGCAAACTTCTTCAAACTAATTTGCGGCCGCGACTTCTTCGATAATAGATCAGCACCCGCCAGAGCTATGTGGTAGTGGCAGGTGAGATCCCAGAAGGTATTGTAGCAGTTGGGTATCCGCGACTTCAATTGTTGCAGCTCTCTGTTAGAAGGAAAATATTCTTGATAAATTATATTTCCCATTAGAAGACCGGAGACCTTGTGCATTTCATGCAACGCCAATCCCAACTCTCCATGCTTGGTCAGAATCTGTAAGTGGTGGCGCGGACAGCTACATATAAGCCACTAGCCTTCAAATCCTCACCAAACCGGTCTAAGATGTAGTTGCTCAAATGAGTCCACCATAGCTGATCCGATGAATGTACCCATCCATAACATCGATGACCGATAGCTGGCATTTCTCGACCCAAAGCTACGAGCCGATTATTCACAGTGTTGGCAACAGTGAAGATCTCACCTTTGGGTGGGTCATTCAATCTTGTGATCCCCGGATGTAACCCCGTTATCTGGTTCCGATTACTTGAGCCGGGAGTTACACCATGAGTAATATAACCACAGTGAATGTGCTCATGTTCTTCTGTTAACCTCCATGACATCTCCCGCGGAATAGCTTGACAAGCGAACAGTGATGAGGAATCAGAGGAAGGTATAAATGGCCACCGTCGTCATGGTGTAGCCATTGCTCCATTCCAAGAGATACAGCGGCATGATCTTCTATGGAATCCCCAAACAAGTAGTCCGGCTTTCTCAACGGATGTGTAGAACTTGGGTCCCTCACTAGTGGTGCATCCGTGATAAGTTGCCTTAAACTATGGCGCTCTCCCTTCCGTATCAACCGCGGAAGCTCTTCCGATACACCGGGAGAAAACTGAGGAGCTATCGGAACAGGGATTGGCTCATTAGTAGAGGAGTAAGCCTCACTGCAGCGACCTTCCACTGAATGGGCACCAAACTCCCTCAATAGAAATTCAAATGAGGTAAAACAATAGGTAATTATTAGATACAGTCATAAAAGCCTATGTTAAAACAGTATAGGCGTCGAACTCGCCTCACAAGTTGTGAAATAGAGTCACGGCCTTATAAATGGTGAAACGATCTCAATTATATCACACACGCAAACGATAAAGCATATTGACGTGCGAACAACACGATGGTATACCTGAGTCTGCGTGGTATGATACAACATGAGATCGCCCTATATTGCCTTAAAACGTGTTTTGACTAAGTAAAACACATCTTGTGAAGCGTCCACCCCATGAAGGAGGATGGTGGCTCTTCTCAATTGCCTCAAAAATGAGAGCAAAACGAGGATATCATACCAAGTACATATTCACGATGGATTAACTAGGCGAGACGATTAAGAGCCATACTATACACACGAAGCACGGGATATATTATCGCACGAATAACTCGACAATATACCTATCCTTCGGAGTATAGTACAACAAGAAATCTCCCCAAGTTAATTCAGTCATGTCTTGACCATGCAAAACATGACTTGTGAAGCGTCCACCCCCACGAATGAGGGTGGCGGCTCTTCCCAAATTGCCTCACCAAGGAGAACAAAGTGGGGATGCAATATGCAGTGTGATATGTCAATATTTAACTTGTGGATAAAGAGGCGGTGGCGATATAACTGTGCAACTAAACAACGCCGGCTCGGGCGACTGAGTCGTCGAATGACCTCGAACAACGTGAGATCTCTTAGGCGACATATTTGCAGAAAGAATTAACAAGTCAATTACGACAAAAATTGAGAAGTATCAGATTAGTGTAAAAAAAATGCTCTGATCAAACTTAAGTAATGGGCTTGGTGCAGATTTAGTTTCAACCCACAACAGGTCATGCAACAAATTAAGCCAGAATTTTAGGATTTCAGCCAAAGTCATCTACGTGACTAACAATAAAGCACGACGTGCCTACAAATCAGGCTATTGTGTACGCTAAAAGCCCGATATGGCCGTTATCGCGCACGACTGAAAAGTTCGGTTATCGCGCACGATTGAAAGTTAAAAACCAAATTGTTGAAACCAAAAGGGTCAACACAAACTAAACCTCTCATACACATGGTCAAACAAGATAGCTCGACGCGCTTACAAATTTGATTCTCGTGCGCAATTAAAAGCCCAAGGAGCGCAAGCCTAAGCTCGGCCCAAATTTGTGCATACAAGGGTTTGGCCATAATGACAAATCTCAACCAAGGGTGTACACAACCGAACATCCTAATATACAAGTCAAGTGGCATATATACATTCTACAAGTTATGGATAGTTTCAACAACCAAGTAAAGGGTTCGGGTCAAGCTTTAAACGCAGATTGATTAGCCCGAGTCCCATTCTCAACCAAGGCAAACTCGAGGACGAGAACCAGAAGATCAGAACCAACACAAAGGCAAGGTTCGGGCATATGTCTGAAGGTCAAGATAAAGCTCTAGCTCCCAAATCGAATGAAGAAAACTTGGAGAAGTTGAGGGGTTTTAAAAAAGAAAAGAGGAGGGAAGCGATCAGTTTTCGAACGGAAGAAGAAGTGTCGAAATAAAGACAGGAAGAGGAAGAGATCGGATTTTATAAGCCCTGAACTGAACCCAAAGTGGACTGAACCGAACCAAACCGCCCGAACAAGACCCGAGCTAGCGTTTACTGGCCCGCACGCATGTGAGCCATCATTTACTGGCTCGCATGCATGCGAGCCATGGCTCGCATGCATGCGAGCCACCATTTGCTGGCTCGCACGAATGCGAGCCACCACTTACTGGCTCGCATGCGTGGCGAGCCATTGGGCCAATTTATGGATATTCTGACACATTTTCGAGTATTTTCGACATATATAGTACCCGTATTCGTACTCCAATGGGTATATGAGCAAACTGTTTCCCACCCTCGACGGGAAGTTTCTAGAGAATATCATGTGGAATATTCTTAAGGATAACCCGGTGACCTCCGATGGGTATATGAGGCTAAACTAATTCCCGAAAGTCCTAAGGGTATACGAGTATAAACTGGTCCTCCCTGCTCCAACGCGTAGCTTTTGGTTAATGCCTGTCAAGATGTTGTCAAAAATGAATTCCCGACAAAAATAGCCAGTTCAACGTCAACTCAATGAGATTAACAACACACGAGTTTCAATCCGAGACTTCGATAGCGGTCAGACGATAAACGCAGAACCGTAAAAACTTCATCTATTCTACAAAACGCTAAGTAGATTGAAGACTAAAGGAGTCAAGAACTGAAGCTAATTACAGGTCCTTTTACACCGACTGAAGGTAGGACCTATCACATCCAAAGTATTTCAGGCTCTTCTATAAAAGAAACGAGACTGAAACACTTTGGATGGGGTATCTATAGGCGTTAAAACTTGCCTATAACTTCCCAAACATAGTTCAAGACAACAAGAAGACGATAAACGTTATTATCCAAGTCAAATGAATTTATCAACACCAGTAAGCGTATGAAGTAGATCAGTAAAATGTGCAAGTTAGCGAAACGATGAACCGTACGCAAAACAAGCAAACTTGAGGGGTCACGAATCGCCAAAATGTCAAAAAGATGAATAAAACACCACTAGGAGGCTTGCGTAAGCGCGAGCCACCAAATGGTGGATCGCACCTATGCGAGTGGCTCGCATCCATGTGAGCCACCAAATGGTGACTCGCACAGTCCCGAGCCACCACGACTCTTTTTGACTCCTAAACCTCCCAAAACACGGATTTCGATGATTTTTAAGGATTCTTTTATCCCAGGAACTCCCCAACTGTTTTGAGGTTATCCCTAAACGTGTTTAAGCGGTTATTAACTGTAGATGATGTTTAAACACCAAATCTTATCCAAAAGGATGTCTCCAAAGGCTTATAAATAGAAGCCTAGGGTCTTCTTTCAAGAGGATCTGAAATTGAGAAGGCGAGGTGCTGTCAAATTGTCCAGCTAACCACGAATTTCCGAGGAGAATCATCAGATCTTGGCGAATACTTTCATAAAGAAAGTCCTTCGAAAGGTTTGTGATTCTTTCTCCTTTTTTCCTCCGTATTAAACTTGGTTTTAATCTCGAAAAGAGCCACAATCTCACTTGGTCGTGATTGTCGCTTCCGCAATTATTTTATTTGTGAAAAAAGAGCGTAGTTATACTATCAATCGGGTTTGATCTGCGATGGTCCACGGACTAACGCGTCCCCGGCACAGCCAAAGATCCCACGCAAAGCAACGGGAGATAAACTACTGCTGCGTTTT
>BQKN01057693.1:0-19646 GCA_022839385.1 Asparagus kiusianus | reverse complement strand
AAATCAAAAAGCTCAACAGCTAAAATAGGTTGTAACGACATCAAATTTCTTCTAGTGATTTTTCCTGAGAGCGGATAACAGTTACAGACTTTGCAAAACTCATAAGAATCTTTGAATAGAGTGGGCCAATATAGCCCATACTAAAGAATTTTCTCGGGTTTTTTGGACCAAAGTGGCCCCCACATGCTTGCTCATGATAGAAGGATAGAACACTCCTAGTTTCTTCGCTCGGAATGCACCTCCTAGGGATCTGCGTAGAATAATACTTAAATAGATATGTATCATCCCAGTTTAGAACAATGAGAAGAGACCTGATCATGACTAAGTAATTTATATAATATCTCCAAACCATGGAGAAGATTGGATTTGTAGGAGTTATTAATCTGAAAAATGTTCATTGATTGAGACATTTGATGTTGGTGTATTCGAAAGTCTAGATAGATGACTAGCTACGGGGTTATTTGCTCCTTATTTGTCAAGAATTTGGATGTCAAACTCTTGAAGGATGATCCATCTAATAAGTCGTGCTTTGGCATCTTTCATCATGAAAAGATACTTAAGTGTGGCGTGGTCCATAAAAACTTTGGTCAAAGACCTGATGAGATAGGATCTAAATTTTTCTAAGGGGAAGACAATAGCTAAAAACTATTTCTCGGTGACAAAATTTTGTTGGGCATTGTTAAGTGTCCTACTAGCATAGTAGATCACATGAGATTTTCCATCGATCTGTTGTCCTAAGATAGCACCAATTGCAAAATCGGATGCATCACACATTAACTCAAAGGGTAAGGTCCAATCTGGTGTGTGAATGATTGAGGATGTGGTTACCTCCTTTTATAGATAATCAAAGACTTAAAGCATTCGAGGCAAAAGTCAAATGATACATCCTTGGATAAGAGATTGGTCAATAATCGAGCAATTTTGCTAAAGTCTTTGATGAACTATCTATAAAAACTAGCATGACCAAGAAATAATCTGACATCCTTGACATTTTTGGGAGGAGGAAGGTTGGAAATGAGATTTCCTTAGCTTTGTCAACTTCAATTCCCCCTATTGAAAACTACACGCCCTAAGACAATGCCTTGTTTGACCATGAAGTGATATTTCTCCCAATTGAGAGTTAGGTTTTTTTCCCCTACACCGTGACAAGACCAGTTTAAGATAATGCAGACACTCAGAGAATGTATCACTAAAAATGGAAAAGTCATCCATGAAAATTTCTAGAAATCGTTCTACCAAATCAGAGAAAATTTTGATCATGCACCATTGGAATGGGACAAGTGCATTGCACAACCTAAAAGGCATGCATTAGTAAGTAGAAGTTCCATATGGGCGTGTGAAAATGGTTTTCTCCTGGTCTTCCAGAGCAATGGGGATCTGATTGTAACCTGAATATCCATTCAAGAAATAATAGGATCCATGTCCTGCTAAGTGCTCTAATATTTGGCTTATAAATGGAAGAGGAAAGCGATCTTTCTGAGTGAATAAGCCTATAGTCAATGCTGATTCGCCATCCAATTTGGATTCGAGTGGGAATCAGCTCATTAGCCTAATTTTGGATGACTGATCCTATAATTCTTTGGAACTACCTAGACCGGACTTGCCCATGAGCTATTTGAAATGGGATAAATAATCACATGATCAAGATACTTCAGAATGTCTTTCCTAACCGCTTCTTTCATTACTAGGTTTGACCTATGTTAGGGATCTCGACTAGGTTGAGCATCATCTATGATTCAGTGTTGAATAATGGTTAGAATAATTTCTTTGATATCAGTCATGTCCATCCAATGGCTTCCCTATTCTCTCTTAAAACATCTAAAAGGGTTTCCTTTTGGCCGGGTGTCAAATTAGAATAAATGATGACTGGTAAAGTCTCATTTTCCCCTAAGTAGTCGTATTTTAGATTTTTCGGTAAGGTTTAATCTCTAACTTAGTTGGTTCCTCTATGGATGGGTGAATTTAGACTCTGCGCTCTATATCCAAAGGTTTAGGTTGCTAGCTAATTGCAGATAGATGATCGACTGACAGATCTAACCTAATATCTTCATCGAAAGTCTCTTCATGAATTAAGTTAGATAAACAACGATCTGACTCACACTCTTACTCTTGTTGTTCACTAGAAAATTTTTGGATAAAGCTCACCTTTATTGGTTGATCAGATGGATCACTGGGCAACTTTTCTAGGTTAAAAATATCAAATAATATAGCTTCATTTGACCAGCTCTACAATTGATCAAAGTATTTGAAGTTGCTAAGAATAGTCTACCTAGGATAATTGGTATTTGATCTTTGATATTAGAAAAGGGCTGTGTTTCCAAGATAATAAAATCAACAGAAAAAAAACTCTACAACCTTATCAAAACATCCTCTACCTCGCCCTTGGAAATTTTCATGGATCTATCAGATAATTGTAGTGTGCATCTTGTGAGTTTAAGTTCTCCTACACTTAACTATTGATAGACTGAATAGGGAAGAAGATTTACACTAGCTCCTAAGTCTAGTAGTGCCTTATCAGCGAAGGT
Organism: Asparagus kiusianus; assembly: GCA_022839385.1. Classification (NCBI taxonomy): domain Eukaryota; kingdom Viridiplantae; phylum Streptophyta; class Magnoliopsida; order Asparagales; family Asparagaceae; genus Asparagus; species Asparagus kiusianus. The sequence goes on along the minus strand of BQKN01057693.1, from coordinate 17,121 downwards.
ATTTACTATAACACATAAAATAATAGGACAACCATGGTCCTTATATTTTAGGGGCATGGCCTTTGAAAGCATGTTATTGAGGTTAGCAGCTAAAAAGACATTCTTAGGAATATCAGTGGTTCTTTTGTTAGTGTGTAAGTCTTTTACAAATTTTACATAAGAGGAAATTTGTTCAGCTGCATCTAAAGAGGGATGTTGACCTTAACCTGTTTGAAAGTTTCTAGGATTTTTCTATCTAGGGAGAGTTTTTCTTAGGTCTGAGTCTATTTGAACATGAAGCAACAAGCTTATACCTATCTAGATTAGGCTTAGTCTTGATTTTAGCTTCTTGGTCATTAGAAGCAGTGTATTAGACATGAGAAGGGGTTTGATCTTAAGGCATTCTAACTTGGTTAGCTATTTGTTTCGTTGTCGCAATGTATGAATTGCATTCACTTGAGCCACGTAGTTTGAACTTGATCCAGTATCTTTAGGGTTAGCAACAAGTTAAATTGAAAATTTGCGTTTCTCTCTTTCACTCATGGCATTGGCTAGTTGACTAAGTTGGTTTCTAACCTAACTATGGGTTGAGTGTTTGAGTTGAGCACTTGACCAGTTGTTTGCATGAAGGAATTCAGAGTGTTGGGTGACTTAGTCAACATATTGGTGGTCTATGTAGAAGCTTTAATCATAACCTCTAAACCCTTTTCTAAAGCACTAAGACATTCATCATGATCAGAACTCGAAGGATTTACTGTTTGATTATGAGGAGGATGCTGGTTTGGATAAGACAACTTAGATTGTTAAAAATTATTTGGTGAGTTAAATAGAATTGTGTTTCAAATAGGAAATCGTTGGTTTGAAGTGCAAGTGAAGTTTTGATTTCTGGAGTAGTTTCCCTAATTTCATGCAAAATTGGAATGATTTCTCTAACCCGGATTGTAGATTGGTGAAAACGGATCATTTTTTGGACGTTGGAATGCAATGTTTATCTGCTTCAATGGTTGAGTGTTTCCTAAGAGGGGACATTCATTTGAAACATGAGCTGGAGAAAAACAGTTATGACAACCTAAGGTAGAAACTTTATTGATTCGAGCTGGAGTTCATTCTTTGATTTCTAAGGCTTCTAACCTACGCAAGATTGTAGCCATCTTTGCTTCAGAGGTTATGTTTGACACCAAGGAAAAACCACTAGATTTGGGTTGGGAAACTGATGAAACTATTTCATCACATTGTTCCCATTGTATGGTTTTTTTTGGATAAACTCTCTAAAAATTTCCAAGCTTCATTGGCATAGTTCTTCATGAAATCCCCTTGACACATTGATTCCTAGTAAGTTTTTAAAGAATAATTCAATCCTTCATAGATGATTTGGCATAATCGACCATTTTCTAGACCGTGGTGAGGAAATTGGATAAGAAGTTCTCTAAACCAATCAAAATACTTCCAGATGGTTCTCCTGAGACTATCTTAAAATTCTAAATGTCATTTCTAAGCTTAACTATTTTAGGGTTAGGGATAATTTTTTTTAGAAAAATGGAAACAAATTCATCCCAAGTTGAGATAGAATTTGTTGGTAAGCTATGCAGCCATTTCTTAACTTTGTCCTAAAGAGTAAATGGAATAAATCTAAGCCTAATTACACCATCAAATAGTTCTCTAATTTTAATCATAAGACAAACTTCCTCAAACTCAAAGATAAAATTGTAAGTGTCTTTGGTTTCATTTCCTAAAAATTTCGGAAGCATGTTTATGAAATACGATCTAAGGTCAAACTTAGTTTCATTGACGTGTAGCTTAATGCATGAAGGGATTGCATTCCTAGTGGGTTAACACATATCTTGAAGAACGGGCACATTGGGATTAGCCATTTCTTTAGTCTCAAAAAATGGTTCAACACGGATTAAACGATTGGAATCATCCCTAATCCAAATTCGCATGCACCAAAACAAATTCTTTTTGTATTTTTTATCTAAGAAAATTAGAGAAAAGGATCTAGGAAATATAAATTAATTATGAAGAGATTCTTTTTATAACTAAAAAGGAGATTAGGAAAAAGATCTAAAACAAACACAAGATACACAAACACACACACATATACATATATGTATGTATGTGTATGTGGGTGTGTTTATTTTTTTCTTTTCTTTAAAGAAAAAAACTAAAAGACCTAAAATATAATGAGAAGAAGAAGAAGAATAAAGGAAAACTACTAAGATAAATCAATATGCAATCACTTTAGATTAATCCCGGACAACGGCGCCAAAAACTTGATAGAGGGTAAATAATACCTAAGTTGCAAGTGCACAACTATCAAGTTATAGCATAAAATATGTCGATGCCTTGAGGAAAGTGTTGTAGAAGATAATCAAAGTTACTTTCTAATTCGTGTGTTGTGTGTGGACAATTAGGAGTGTAGTGTGGTTATGAAGAGATATGAGTAAAGTGTGGTTATATGCAAATAAAACAAAACTAGATTAAGAGGGGAGAAGAAATTAGGGGAAATTAAGAAACAAATAAATAAAAATTAAGAAGAAAGAGGAAAATCACAAGTAAATGAGGAAGAAAACACTTAGAGAAATGAGAGAATATAGAATTGAATCCACTAGTCAAATTCAATTAAAATTTATGAACTATTCTCCTTTTTATCACATTTTACTTTAGATTTATTGAGGATAGACTATGAAACCACTTAAGGACAGCATAACATATCAAATTATTATCCAAATAAAATTAATACTCATGAAAAGACAACAACTAGATATTAATTCTAAAATTTTTAAGCATAATCTATCAAAAGCATTCAAGATAAGCATAGATTATCAAATTCTTTTGCTACCAATTAGTTCTCTATTTGACTATCCTAAACATGATTATTTGAGAGTAATTCACAAATCATAAAAAATCAAACTAGTTTCATACAATTCTAGAATTCCTACAAGATTTTAGCTCCACGTTTTAGAAATTAGAGGCAAAGAAATGAATCTATATTAGTGAGAATAAAAGACAGAGAATAAAAATAAAAACTAACTACTAAGAGAAAGATAAGAACATAAAAATAAATCTGGACTATAAAAATAAAAATACAAAGAAAGTAAACTATACTACTAAATAACAATGCAAGAAAATAATAAAAAATAGAGTATATGAAAGCAAGTCTACTTTACTAAACATCAAAATAAATCTAAACTACCAAAAATAAAATAAAATCCTAAAACATGAATATATACGCAAAAAGAAAAGAGAAAAAGGAAAACATATATTGCAAGACGGTTCTAGCCCCTTGAAGGCAAATCTTTATCTTTATCTTTATCTTCATCTTCATCTCCATCTCCATTTGCATCAACAAATAAAGAGAAGTAAAGAAGAATATGAAGAGGTAATAAGTACTTTTATTAATTGCAAATAAAATTTATAATTTTGAAAGGTTTTATCAATTAAGAGTAACTCTTATCTCCAAAATAGAGTTTTTACATATTTTTTACACTCAAACCCCTCATAATCTACTCTTATTTATAGGCAATAACAATGAATAAGAATTCTTAGATTTTGTTTGAAGAATAATAATTAAATCTCAGCCAGAAACTATTTCTGCTATGAACAAATTGGTTGACCAACTGATTGACGAATTGGTTGACCAATCGGTTAACAGACTGATTAGCCAATCGGTGGCCAACCGATTGGTTTGTAATAGATTTTCATTTTTGTAGAATTCTTGACCCGATTTCTTTATGTATCGTTGAGCTTCTTTAGGCCTTCTTTTATCTTCATATTTGGGCATTAATAAAAGGTAGAAATCAGGAAAATTGATTCTTTTAGGCTTTTATTCATTAAATCTTTATTAACTTACATAAGATAAAATATTATATTAGTGACATATTTTTTTAAATAAGATCAATAATGAGGATATAAAAATATAATAAAAATGTGATTATCAGTGGCTTTGGACCAGGAGGCTAAGTAAACTCTTCATATTTTCCTATCATCTGCGTTCATTAGAGTCCATTGTATTTTATGCACCTTTGTAGACCAACCTTGGCATGTTAAGACCAGTAGTGGAGTAGTAGTAGTAGTGGAATGGGAGTGTAAGCTATGTCGTATAGTTATTTGTGGTCGAGAGCATTACGTAGTGTCAAAGTCGAGAGCTTTACACAAACTTGTTAGTGTTAGATTATTTCGGGTATGGTATCATCTTAGGTATGGATTGGCTTAGTATCTTTCATGTGACCATGTATTGGCCCCAGAGAGTCATTTGTTCTACATAAGCATACACCTTTTGGTTTGTAGTGGTAGTCAGAGTTTAGATCCGCCAAAGTACAAAGCTATAGCTACTAAAGTTCTTGTCGCAATGGAGGTAGAGAAGTCTGTAGAGGAGAGACCTATCCTATGCATAGCAAAGGTGTTCATGAACGTTTTCCCTGAGGAGTTGTCAGGATTACTTGCAGAGTTTTTCATCGAGGTGGTCCTAGGCACCGTAGCTATATTGAAATCAGTGTACCAGATGGCCCTAAAGGAATTGGAAGAACTCAAGGAGAAACTGGAGAACTACTGAAGGAAGGCGTTCATTCGTTATAGTAGTTCACCATGACGAGTACCAGTTTTACTAGTAAGGAGGAAGTATAGGAGTGAATGTATGTGGGTAGACCACAGGTGGTTGAATAGGGTTACTATTAAGAAGATCTTTTTTGTCAATGATCTGTTTGACATGAGGTCTTGGTATCATCACTTATAATGAAGATGGAGGACATATCCAAAACTACTTTATGAGCTAGATATGACCACTTCGAGTTTCTAGTTATACCTTTTGGCATAACTAATGTTCCCCTTGTGTTCACAGCCTTAATGAATCAGATCTTTGCTTAATGCTTGGACAAGTTTGTCGTTGTTTTCATTGATGACATACTGGTGTATTTGAATAGCAGGGAGGAGAATGAGGAGCACCTGAGAGTGGTGTTTATGTCACGCCCCGCTTCCCAGAATACAGGGGAATCGGGACGCAAGCAAGTCCGCGACGCATTAGATTGAGGAGAATAAATAATAAACCTTTTCTACTCAATCTAATATGCTAAGTGTCAAGAAATAAATGCAAAGTAACAAGTCCCCGATCACAGTTAGCAAGAATATAACAGACAACTCAGAACAAAAAGATCCATATCACAAATGAAATATCATCTAAGATACAATATACGAGTCAACATGCCCTTATACAAAATTGAACAACTGAATACTAAAGAAATATAAAAATACATCATCCAACAAAAATGGAAATACTACAAGAGCAACTAAGGACCATCAACTAAGAAAAGAAATAATTGAGCTTCGACTTATTCTTCAACTCTGTCTGCAAGACACTTCTGTTAGTCAATCCTCATTATCAAAGGTCAACATGTCCAGATCCTCGACATGATCACCTAACAAATAATTAGGCTTCCTCAAAGCTTGAGTGGAGCTAGAATCTTAGTAAGTGGGGCATCTGTGATATGCTGGCACAATGTATAACGAGCCCCACTTCGTACCAGCCGATGAACCTCCCTAGGCCCATCTGAAGCGAACTGAGGAGTCAAGCCAATACGCGATCCCATAACATTAGCAGCGAAGGTCTCGCCGCTATTACCACTCGTCGCGTGAAATGGGAAGCTACCCGCCGGGACCTTAACTGAAATAAATAACACACAACCAGAAAGATTATTTCTAAGATAAAACGAGGATTGAAACTCACCTGACAAATTGGCGAGATAGGATAACTGTTCAGTCATATTGGCGAGACGATTTCATCCGTTTTACACAAGAGGGACAATGTATATTGTCACGCAAGTAACGTGATAATACACCCCGCCCTACAGGGTACAACATCGCATGAAATCACCCCATACGCCTGAAAAGGTGTATTGGCCAAGCAACACAGGGAGATCACTTACATGACTTGAAAGCAATGTTTGATCTCATGCGGACGCACCAATTGAAGATGAACCCAACCAAATCATTCCTAGGAATGGCCAGCGGTAAATTCTTAGGATTCGTAGTCGCACCTAATGGAATTCACCTTGACCTAGATAAAGTCAAGGCTATTCAAGAGCTTTCGCCTTCAAAGAACTTTAAGGAACTTTGTAGTCTACAGGGGCGTTTATCGTATATTCGTTGATTCATCTCCAATCTATCAGACAAGTAACCATTCTCAAGACTCATGAAGGGAGTATCTTTCATATGGGATGAGGCTTGTCAGAACGTATTTTAAGAGATCAAGTAATACCTCTCCAGTCCACCTGCGTTGGTTGCACCAAAGTCGGATAGACCATTTCTGATATACATTCGAGCTATAGGGCATGCCTTAGTAGGACTCTTAGCACAAGATGATGATAATGGCCATGAGCAAGCCATATATTATATCAGTAGGACTTTATCAGGAGCTAAACCTCACTATCCTTCTATTGAAAAATGTGTGGGGGTATTTGATAATTATATTTTATTATAATTTTATATCCTCATTATCTATTTTTAATGAATAAATATACCACTAATAATTGTTTTTATCTTTAATTACACGTTAATGAAGAATAAAGCCCAAGATCTCTTCTCTCAACAAAAACCCATGAATAAATGAAGAACACAAGCAAGAGCCAAAAAACCCAAGCCCAGAATCAAGCCGACTAGCCTGTAGAAGCCGGGGAAAATAAAAAAATCAAATATGAAAAAAAAATATTCAAGATAGTTGGCCGCAAAGAAAGGACAATATCTCTCAATCCGGAAGGCGGAATTTAACATATAATATATGAAAATCGCCTATCTCGACGAGACGAAACCATCTGTAAAGGTAGAAATTTGATAGGACATTAATGCTAGCATCGATGCGGTCATCGATGCTGGCATCAATACTGACGATCAGTTGCAGATCAATGGCTGATTTTTGATAGTTTTGGATAAGGATTCAATCTAAGGGCTCTCATTCATTGATGTATAAATAGGGGTAGAGAGTGAGGGGTTAGGGGTATAAAAAATTTTGTATCTCCATTTGGAGAGGAGGGTTACTCTTAATTGAGAAGACCTTCCAAACTTGTAACTTTTTGTTACAATTAATAAAAGAAATTTTTTCATCACTTTAAAATTTTTTTTTTCTTCTCTTTGTTGGATGATGAAGATGAAGATGAATATGGAGATTAATTTGAAGGTTTGTTTTTCTTATTTTCTCTTTTATTGCTTATTAGTTTAGATTTATTTCCATGCTTGTAGTTAGATTTTATTTTCTTGTTTAAATAGCCAAGAGGCTAGAACCCTCTTGCCTTATTTATTTCATGCTTATAGATTAGATTTATTTTATATTTATAGAGTAGATTTATTTTCTTACATTTAATTCTTGTAATTTATTTTGTAGTTTAGATTTTGCAACTTATTTTGTAGTTAGATTTTAATTTCTTGCACTATTCACCTTGAGGCTAGAGCCCTCTTAGGTTTATTTTTTCTTTTTGTTCATTTTTATTTTTTTTTGATTCGCCTTTAGGCTAGAACCCTCTAGGGAATCACCCTTTTCTAAGAAGTGGATTCAATTCTAGATTACCCGTATCTTTAATTGAATCCGTCATCTTTACTTTCTTGAATTTTATTTTCATTCTTGATTTTCCTTTTTGATTCTTGATTTTATTCATCTCTCCTTGTGAAAAATTTTGTATCTCCATTTGGCTTCTTTTGCATTTAACACCCCCCAAAATTTCGGCCTCATTATGCAACAAAGCCCCTCAAAATTTCGGCCATATTCTCAAGCTCCTCAAACACAAATTTCAAACTTCATATTCATGCCAAAAAGTCCTCCAAAATTTCAACCATATTTTCAAGCTTCTCAAACACACATTTCAAACTTCATATTCATGCCAAAAAGTCCTCCAAAATTTCGGCCATGATCATGAACCTTTCAAGTTTCAATTTTACCAATTCATGAGATAAAAAGCCCTAATCTTGGCCTACAAGTTCTTGAATCAAAACCAAATAATTATACAAGTGGTGAAAGAAACTTACCCAAATCAAGAGCTTGGCAACCCAAACTTGAGGAAGAAGAACTCAATGCAAAGACTCCAAGGGCTTGGAGAGGAATTTCGGCCAAGGGGGTGAGAAGGAGATATTTTCCAAATTTTGTTTATGGAGGTTTTAATAACAAGAGTTTGAGGGGTTTAAGGATTCTAATTGAGGGGAGTTATGGGTTTGGAGGAGTTCTAAAAGAAAGAGTTTGAAGAGGAAGAGAGTTTGAGAAAGAAAGAAGAAGGAGGTGAAGAAGACTCACGGTTTTGGAGGGGGGGTTGAAAAAACCCTTGGACAACAATGGGTTCCTCTTTCAAGTACAAAAGAAAACTTCTCCCTAAAACCCTAGGGCCGGCCTACACAAGTCCATTGGACAAAAGAAGCACACCTACCTCTTTCTCTTCCCTTGATCATGTGACTAACCCCTTTCTCTCTCTCTCCTCTATTTTCTCTCTTCTCTCTCTCCTCTATTTTCTCTCTCCTCTCTCTCATGAACTCTCTCGCCAAACCGAGATTGTCCCGAGATTAAATTTTGTCCCGAGTCCAAAATAAGGTTCCACGCATTTCAAATGCTGTATTTGGACTGTATTCGCCCGTTATTAGCAATTGCGGTGTATTCGAAGCCCTAGTTTATACTCCAATGAGTATATGAGTATAAACTGCATCTCCTTGAACCTCCAACAGGTACACAAGGTTAAATTGATTCCTGAAACTCCTAGGAATATACGAGCCTAAACTGTGTACACTCCAGTTGACGTATGAGTATAAACTGTGTTTATGTCGGTCAACGCGTAGCTTTTGTTCAACACCGGTCAACGCGTAGTCTTAAGTCAACACCGGTCAGCGCGTTGTGATGAAAATTAACTTCGGACATCGCGTTGTCATGAAAGTCAATGTCGGTCAACGTATTATGATGATGGTCAACGCTGGTTAAAGCACAGCCTTTGGTCAATGCCGGTCAACGCGTAGTCTTAAGTCAACGCCGGTCAGCGCGTTGCGATGAAAATCAACGCCGGTCAGTGCGTTGCGATAAAAATCAACATCGGTCAAACACGTTACGATGAAAGTCAACACTGGTCAACGTGTGATGATGAAAGACAATGCCAGTCAACACGTTGCAATGAAGGTCAATGTGTCATCAAATCTCACCAAAACAAGGCTTAGATCAACTCCAAAACAAAGGATGATCCCAGGGAGTTAATCGTTATTCAAATACGAACCTCCGACGAAGATAATCAGTCCAATGTCGACTCAACAACACAAGCTAAAATCAGAGACCAACACATAGGTTTCAATTTGAGACTTCGACAATGGTCAAACGATAAACACGGTGCCAGAAGAATTTTAGCTATTCAATAAAATACCGAATAGACTGGAAATCAAAGAATTCAAGAACTGAAGCCAATTGTAGGTCCTTTTACACCGACTGAAGGTTAAGCCTATTATATCCAAAGTATTTCAGGCTCTTCTATAAAAGAAAATAGACTGAAACACTTTGGAGGGGGTATCTATAGGAGTTAGATGCCTATAGATTCCCGTACGCAGGTCGAGACAAAGAAAAAATGATGAATATCATTATCTGAGTCAAAGAAGATTATTTGACGTCGACAAGCGAATGAAGCGAGTCGACAAAGAGCACGGGATAACGGTAAGGCAGAATAGCGAAGAAACGGTCCAATCGGGAATTACATTTCACTCACGAAAGGCAAAACACCACTCGTGTCTCGTCTGCTCCACATATAATTCACCAATGGAAGGTTGTAGATCTTTTTTTGGTTTTTCGATGCATTTTGAATCGCATCATTATGAGATCGGATCGAGGAATTATGGCAAAAACAGTCAAAAGGGAGAAAACAACGTCTCGGCCTTAGCCGAGATGGTCCAGACTCAGACTGTCCAGAATCACCACGTGTAGGCGTATAAAACTGCCTATAGGTTCCTTAACACAGCTCGACGAGGTCTATTCGATAAACGAACCATCGGGCAACGTATCCAAACACGATCATTAGTCTGCAACACCGAAGCCAAGCGATACGCGACGAAGCGGATTAACGAGGCTACGAGGCTAACGAACCGCACGCAAACAACGGAATGAATCCACTCGTGTGCGGAATCAAGCCAACAAGTTGAGGAATCAATGAGTCATCCAACTAAGAGCGGACTCGGACGAATCACGATCGAATCAAGATCAGTTTCGGACTCAAACTCAGAAATGGATTTACTGCCAAATCAGGAACCAGATTTACTGCCAAATCGGGTCAACGAATCGAGTCCGAATGAATCAACCACACAACCGAATCACGGAAAAGACCGGAACGAACAACGCCTTAAGGGGGGCTCGGCCGAAACCGAGCCACCTTGAGGTGGCTAGGCGTGTCGGCCACCTATAGGTGGTTAGGCAGCCTAGCCACCTCAAGGTGGCTAGGCGTGTCGGCCACCTATAGGTGGCTAGGCAGCCTAGCCACCTATAGGTGGCTAGGCGCGCCGGCTGTTCGCGGGAAAAATGGTTTTCTTCATTGATGATTCCATTGCACTCTTAAATAATAACTTTTTGTGTTACAAAAAGATCCGGTCTTTTTATAAGATCCGGTTACAATGAAAATCAAACAAAAAAATGAAAATTACAACTTTCCTTATTTGTCAAACAAATCGCGAGCTCCTATTATCCGGTCACTCGCTTTGTGGGTTGTTTGCCTGCGCCGATGGTTGATCCGTTGACCACCGCACGATCTAGATCTGAACAGATCTACGCAATATTACGGGTATTATCTCACCAAGGAAATAATAGCCGGAGGGATTATTTCACCAAGGAAATAATCGCTCGAATCTCGGGATCAAAGACCAAGCTTTGATCCGGAGTATAGCAACGTAGATATGAAGATTTGGTTCCCTTGAACTCCTGCCTTTTGTGATGCAGATGCTTGTCAAGAACCAGATCCAAACGTCCAAGTCTTCAAGCCTTCAAAAACTCGAGCACAAGTTCTTAATCCGGCAGAGTTTCGGCTCTCCAAAAGTTCTTCCAAAAAGTCCCTGTAAATGATGAATCACCTCGCCTATTTATAGGCAACCAGATCTGTGCATTTGGCACAGATCTAGGCGGCCACCTCAGGGTGGCTCGACACTGGGCCGAGCTACCCCGGGGTGGCTCGGCCACCGAGCCACCTCAGGGTGGCTCGGCTTTGGCCGAGCCACCTTGAGGTGGCTCGGTTTTTGTCGAGCCCCCTTTGGGGTGTTTTCCGTCGTTTCCCGTCTTTCGGTTCTGTATCGGATTTATCCGGATCTTGATTTGATAGTCAGGTTCTTTATTTGGCAGTAAATCCGCCTTGGTGTTTGAGTTCGAATCCGTTTCACGGTTGAACGACTCGTTGACTTCCCAAACCGTTGGATTGGTTCTGCACGCGAATGCATTCCGTTGCTCGCGTGTAATTCGTTGATCACGTCGCCTTGTCACTCGATGTTCGTTGATTTGTCGAATTATCGTGCCGAGCTGTGCTAAGGGACCTATAGGCAATTTTATACGCCTACAGATACCCCCTCCAAAGTATTTCAGCCTCATTCTTTTATAGAGGAGTCTGGAATACTTTGGATATGATTGCCCTCACCCTCAGTTGGTGTAATGGGACCTGGAAATGACCTTTGTTCTGTATTCCTTCAATCCTTCAGGCTATTTGGTGCTTTGTCGAATGTCTGTAGGGGTTCCGGTGCTGCATTTATTGTCTGACCGTTGTCGGAATTTTGAACTTTAAATCGATTCCTGATTTTCCAATCTTTAGCTCATGCTTGTTGGTTCAACATATAACTGACCCTCGATTATTGGCGTTGAGTCTTTATTAGCGACGCGTTGTCCGGCATTGTGTTATTGAGTTATCCTTAAGAATATTTTTAGAAAAATATTCTCCAGGAACTTCTCAAAAAAAAAATAGGGAATAGTTTATACTCGTATACCTTATTGGAGTATTTCTCATATCTGAATGATCTGAACCGGTATAATTATCTGAACCGGTCTGATAATGACCCAAAAAGGTAGTAATTTGGCTTGAAAATTCTTCCGATCCTTCCGAATGCGCGGGAGAGACCAAAATAAACAAGGGATTGAACCCTCGGTTGATTTAAAGTTGTTTCGACGCTCGATTCAGCTTCAATTTGAATTCTGGTTCAATTCTGGTTCAAACTGGTTCAACCTGGTTCAAGACTGGTTCAACCTGGTTCAAACTAGTTCAGGACTGGTTCAGGACTGGTTCATCCTGGTCTGGTCTGGTTCAGACTGGTCTGGTCTGGTTCAGCATTATTTGGACTGATTTGGCTTGATCTGGTCTGGTTCAGTCAATTCTGGTCCGGTTCAGGACTGGTTTGGGTCTGGTTCAAGGCTGGTTCACCTTTATAAAACCCTCCCTTTCTCTCTCTTAGGGCCACCCCCCCTTCACCTTATTTTTGATTTTCTCTTCCCTCAAGCCTCCTTTCTCCATCAAACCTTGATATTTGTCTTAGATCTAGGTTTCCTCTTGATCTTAGACCAAAAAATCCTTCAAAAATTCCTTATTTAAAGTTTCTCTCAGGCCCCTCGAGCGCGTGGTTCGAGCTCTTTTCAAGATCTAATTTTTTGTTGGATCCTCAAGCTTTTCCTCAGGTAAACCCTCCATAATTTTTGGATATTTCATGTTTAATTTAATTTATGAATTTATGGGATTGCATATGAGGGTTAGGATTATGATTTGGCGCCTCGAGCTTCTCTTTCAGGGGGGTAGAATTGATAAAAAGGGGAACTTTTTTCTGGATCTGATCCCTCAATTTATTTTGCAGATCATTAGGTCGCGTGTCTCGAGAGGTCGCTCCCCCGCTGCGACGGCTGATGGCGCGCCTCCCTCTTACGCTGGTGAGCTATTTTTGGAATATTTGAAAATTTACAAATTAGCCCTTTTTTCCTGGAAATTTGCAAATTGGTCCTTTTACCCCAAGTTGTTCTCCTTGGTGAGGCAATCGGGAAGAGCCTTGATTCTCCTTAGTGAGGATCAACGCTTTAAAGATAGGTTTTGCTTGGTCAAAACCATATCTCAAAATAAAGGGGGCGATTTGAAGCTACATTGTGCTTTATAAGGCAGGGATATATTATCAATATACCCTATCTGGTGATTGCACAATGTGGCCAAATCGTCTCACCCTTTATAAGGCAATGACTCTATTTTACCCATTTGTAAAATGAGTTCAATTTCCGTTTATAATTGAGACTAACAGATGTTTAACTGTTTATTTCTAGTGGGATATCCTTCTGGAGCGTTCTCATCTCACGCAGTGTACGGGCGTCGTGGCGAGTACTATTCGACTTCCGACGACTTTTCCCCTATTCCAGTTACTCCTCAGTTCGTTTTGGGCACGTCGACTGAGGTCGCCCAGGTGGTGAAGGAAGGTGGGCACCGAGCTCTTCGACAGTTGATTACCGATGCACCTTTTGTGAAAGACGCCAGTTCTATTCAGCCTCTTCGAAAGAGCGATTTCTTATTTGGCGACTCTGTCGAAGACCCGGATGCCGTGTTTATTGAGGCCGAGCAGTGGCTTCATAAGACTGGCAGTGGCTTCATATATTTGCCGAAGATTCCTCGGCATCATTCATTGACTGAGCTCAGGCGTCAGGCTGTGACACGGGAGATGTCGTGGCGCTTGACGGAGGAGCATGAGAGCGTCCACTGTGGCTACATCACTCATCAGGCATTTCCTGGCTCGAGCAGGAGTCATGTCACCGGATTGCGTCCTGGGGTATTGGGGCTGGATGCACCACCACATAACGAGTTCCTTGCCACCGCTGCTCTAGGACGAGAGATGCCTGCGACGCGTCACAGGATTTATGATTGGGTCCATTCTTTGGATAAGTTTTGGTGGACTCGCATGATGACGTACGTCTTGAGCCGATGGGGTGAGGAGTTGCACGCCTATGGTTTATATGCAGCCATTCGTGCCACCATGTATGGCTTGCCTGTCAGCGTGAGGCATTTCTGTGCTTTGTTCGAGCTTTATAATCCAGATTCGAACACTTTTCTGACCCGGCAAGGGGAGTTGGGCTTGGCTCTTCACGAGATGCACAGGATTTCTGGCTTACCCATGGGACAGATGTTATATCAGGAATACTTTCCCTCCAACCATGAATTGAGTCAGCTGAAGGATCGTATGCCCGATCGCTATGAGACTCTATGGGACCTCACTTGTCACTATCATATAGCTTTGGCGCAGTCTGAGCCTTTAGCAAAGAGGACTAAGGTATTCGTGAGTCTGAAGCAGTTTGCCAATTATTTGTTCAAGAATCTGGAGGGTAATTCTGGCAAGGCTATTTGTGAGTTGGCCCCACTTACTCCCTCAGGGGTGAACAGTCTACTGAAGAAGATTGACGCTCATTCGTATACCACTAGTAGTCCTGAGGGTGGCTTTCCTGCAGGGACCAAGTTCAAATCATTCTTATGGCATGCGACCGCACCGATTCGACCGATGACTCTTCTTGCCAGTTATCTCGCTATTTGGTTGAAGAAGTGCGTGGTTCCATATCAGTCTGGCGATGCCTTGCCCTTGGAAGTGCTCTATCCAGCAGTTCAGCTCGCCTACAAGAAAGAACTTTCACTTCTTCCGGTGATGGTGGCCAACATTCATCGAGGACTTCGACAGCTTTCTGGTGCCTTTACACGGAAGGAAAGTGATTTGCCGGGTCAGATTCCCACCATTAAGACGGAGCTCCCGTACACTTATTTGATGGCCTGGTTCGTCCTTCACCGTTCAGATATGATGTCGGTACCGAACGCCACAGACCACTCCGTTCCCCTACTACAGTTGATTGAGAATAGCAAGTGGGAGGGGCGCGGATTTTCTAACATCAGACAGCAGCTGCAGGTCCACAAGTGTTGGACATTTTCCACTTGCTTCCCACAGTTCTCCGACCGATACGGCGATTGTTTGATAGATGAGGAGAGGCCGAGAGAGTATCGAACTCACTTGGACATCGGCTGCTTTAACTGGCTAGTGAACATTAGGCCAGGTTATCTGACTTTTCGGGTGAGGGATCAGTGTTTCATCGAGCCATATCTACCCTACCGATTCGTTCATCAGTTTGGCTATGATTAGCTTTACGTCGGGAATCCTCGTCAGCAGCTTTGGGCCCACGGCGGTTTGGTGGATGGTCTCCGTGCTTGGTTGTGGACCGTGACTGGCTGTACTGGTGTTAAGTTCAGTCTCCCGAGTGCTGATCGGCAGTTGAACCTCACTTTCTTAAGCTGCAAGTGGTTGTTAGCAGCTAATAATACTATCCCCGTGAAGCCGATCGCAGAGCTAGAGGCCGAGGAAGCTTCTCAGGTTGATTCCCGTAGGATTTGGGAAAACGCTCGGTCACAGAGGACACGGAACAAGACTCGTCGGATTGATGAAGAGGGAAAGAGGACCTTCCATTCTGTAGACGAGGCTTCAGGCGGAGATCCTGAAGATTATGATGACTTTTCCGAGCGAGGTTAATCATTCATCTTTTTCTTCTACTTTCCAGAATTATTAAAGCTGACAATGGTTTGATGTTTCAGGGACCACTGGTGACCAGGAAGAAGAGCTCTGCCCTCCTTCCCGGGCGAGACCTTCGATTATTGTCCCTGCTGCTAGACGGAAGAGATTGGCTCGCAAGCCACGCGCAGCTTCGCAAGCATCTGATATGGATTTGGCTGGTGATGATCCTGCTAATGACGGAGGTAACATCTATCCTGTAAACCATCCTCTTGATTATTCAGAATATTGACTCACGCTTCTCCATCTCTATGTAGGAGAATGTGGAGAGAGTAAGATGAGTCCCGATCCTGTTCCTGTATCTCCTGGCGAGCCTGACTCACTGCCCCATGTAGAGAGGCCTATAGGGGTTGATGACATTAGGGAGGATATCGATGTAGGACCTGATTCTGCGAATCCAGGTACATCTACCATTGATAATGTATCTTTTAGATGGCACATAAAAGAATTTGTGCATCCTCTAATTGTCTCTGTACTTCTTGCTCTTTCAGATAACTTGCAGGAGGCGAACGTGGATTTTGGAAATAAAGAGGCTAATGCACCCGTAAAAGGTAACTCATTTCACTTGGTTGTAGTCTCTTCATTCTTCTTTGGTACTTATATTCTCTTGCGTCAGACTTCTCGATTGATGATTTTGACGAGGAAGGCTTGCTTGTGGACACTCCTATGATTCACTTCATGTGTGGCTCTCCTCAGATTGATGACCAGTTGCCTAGAGATATATTTCCTGAGTCCACATTCCCTGAGAACTTTGAGGGTGGTTCTTTTGAAGGTACGTGCCTCCTCCCAAGTTAATTATAGGACTAGCCAATTCTTGACTAATGCAACTATAATGTGATGTCTCTGAGAATTCTGTTTTGTGTTTGACAGGAGCTTTTGTAGAGACTGATCCTGTTGAGCCGACTGCGAGACCAACTACCCCAGTTGATACCTCTGCAGCGGTTACACCCCCAGTACCCCTAGTGACTCAAGAGGGTATGAATTAAGTAACTGAGAATGTTATTTATTTCCTCCTCAAAACATTTTTGACGGATTTCTCCTTCTTTGTGTAGGGTCTTCTTCTCGGCTCCATGTCCTTGTGAAAGAGTTGCTATCAGACGACGATCCTGAGAAGATCGTTCTCTGCATAGAACTTCGCTCCTTCTTCTCCTTCGTGAATGCTATGATTGGCAAGCTCTTCCACGGTGGACTCTTCCTTCGCCAATTCAAGCCTTTTCTTGATTCCAAAGTCAATTTGATAAGGGAAGCAGGATATCCAGATTTGGCGCAGGCTATAGTTGATGACCTTGATTGCCTAGAGCATGAGCTTCAGATGTTTCGTGAGCTCCGAGATGCAGGCGCCTCCTCATTTATTGCTGCCGAGCTAGACACCCGCTTACAGTCATCACGCGAGACTCGGATTCTTGCTGATCTCGAAATTCAGATGCAGCGGGGCCGAGTAGATCGAGTTAAGACCAGCCTTACTACTAGATCATCTTCGCTTGCTGAGCTCGATCTTTCTATTACCTCCTGTGCGACCGAGATAGATCAGCTCAGAAGAACACTCCGTGAAAAAGAGGAGACTTTTGGATATTCTTCAGATGACGAAAGCACAGGATCAGCAAACCCACA
>BQKN01057692.1:0-13277 GCA_022839385.1 Asparagus kiusianus | reverse complement strand
TCTAATATCTATCGGGAACTACATAAGAAAAGACTAGACTCCAGCTTACTCTTCTGCTCTATCTGGAATACACTCTGACTACGAGGCGTCTCCATACTAGACCTGTCCATCCTCTAAATCTGACGTACACCACAGAAAATAGGTGTACGTCTGCGTCATGTCACACGACAAGACCCCACAAAAGAAAAATAGAACGATCGAGTGACTAATGAGATAACCGATGATACAACAGAAATGACAAAAGGTATGTGCTACTAAAAAATCTAACAAAATCAAAATGCGATCCACTACTAAATCATGATAATCATAAGACCAACTGCATACAATAACAGGGTTGAGTACTAGCCATCCTAAAAAAACTCACTGGCCCACATCTCAAATAGGTCAAGGTGAGAGGACTACACGTAATCCGATCTCGGCCTGGTCCAAACTCAGGTAAATCTCAGGTGACAAAATAGGTCACTGATCAAAGTGATGAAAAAGGCCACTTGGTCCAACAAACCAACCCCAGGACAAAACAGGTCACTACTGCGAGTCTGGAAGATAAATCAACAACCACATTCGATCATGCGAACCAAAACTTTCCCATCACAACATCTCTTGTTTTTCTAAGTCAACAAACATGACCTATAATAGAGTTCTGGTTTACCTCCTAATTTAGTCAACGCACACACACATGTCACTAAGTATTGTTCATGACGCCTAGACCACTATGTCATGAACTACTAATGGTTCTCAATCACAAGAAAAATAATAATAAATACAGCTAATTCTATATAATTAAAACATTATATGTCACGTAAATAAAATAAGAATCTTGGAATCGGCGGATATTTTGCACATAAAATGTCGCAATCAACCACCATCTATCACACGTTCATAAACCAAATTAATTCAAAATAAATAATTCTTTTGCAAAATAAGTTTCTTTCAAATTGTCTTTCACCATAATTATTCTAAAAATAATCACTTAAAATAATAAATTCATAAATTCAAAATAATCTTTTTATAAGATAAATTCTCATTAATTTAAAATAGTCTGTTTTTGCAAAATAAATTATTTTAAAAATATTTATCACTCTAAAATAATTTCCTTCTACAAAATAAATTCTTTAAAAAATTATAATTATTCTAAAATAATCTTGTTGTTAATAAAATTCTTTAAATTATTATAATTATTCCAAAAATAATATTTATCACATAATTACGATTCATTTAATATTATTCATCAAACTCACACATATAATTATTAATAGATCTAAAAATTATACGAAATAAAATAGCAGAACGGGGATCTTGTACATAATTAATTTATGACAACCACAATAATTAACATGAAACTAAACAAGAATTGGGATCTCATGCCTAATATGTTTTACGATAATCAAATGAAAATTTAAAATAAAACAAACGAGGTTGGGGATCTTACCTCGGGTTTTCGTCGAACGAATCGACGCTAACGTACAAGTCTGCGGGTGAGGTGGCGACGTGAGACGACAGTGAGCGTCAACGAGAGGACATGATGGTGACAGATCTGACGGTTGAGGGTACGGTTGGGCGATGGTCGACGACGCGGGAGGAGCTTGGCATAGCGAGCAACGGAACAGGCTGGGGCGGCATAAGATTGGGCGACGCGAGAGGAGCAGCGGGCTTGTTGAGGATCTGGGAGACTGCGTAGGTTGAGGGGTGCGATGCGAGTCTCGGTGTAGGGGAGGGGCTATGGGTAGGAGGAGGTCAAGGAGGAGCAAGAAAGGGGAGGCGGCTGTGGCAGCCTGGTGCGGGCTGAGGGGGCTGTTCAAGGGGAAGAGGCGATCAAGGAGGAGGCTGTCGGAGGTTTGGGAGGAGGGCGAAGGGCGTGGGGTGCTAGTAGGTGTGGAGGAGGTGGTTCGATGACGAAGGGAGGGGGAGCGGCGGCGAGGAGGGGCTGAGGTGGTTGAGGATCTGGAGAGGGGAGGGTGACGATAGGGCGATGTCAGTGGCGGATCTCGGGGAGGAGGGGTGGACGGGTGGTGCTCAGGTTAAACGTGGTGGTGGAGAACAGCGGGAGGAGAGAACGACGGCGTGAGGCACAGTGGTGAGAGGAGGATGGAGCTGGAGCTGTGGGAAGAGATGAGGAAGATGTGGAGGTGATCTTCATAGTTGGGTGCGGTCGGGGTTGGAAGAGAGAGAACAAGAGAGGAAGAGAGAGAGTGGCGACGGGCTTGAAGGTACCTGAGAGAGAGAGGACAGAGGGTAAGGGTATATATATAGGTTAGGGTTAGAGTTTATAATTAAGAATTTAATTAAGGATTGAAATTGAATAATAAGGGAAAATTATTTACAAATAATACGTAATAATAACAATAACACAACAGATATTAATTCAAACGTTTTCACAACAGATATTATCAAAATCATTTAAATAAATATAAAAGTAGATTTTTAAATTGTAGAAAATTCTAGAAAATCAAGAAAAGACAAATACTCATTTAGAAATAATAATTGAATATTTTAAATACTAAAAAAATATTTCAGCTAGTATCAAAAATTCATGGTAATTATAATGGTGATTGTGAAACATGTTTATGCATGGTTTCGGTGCATGACATGTTTAATATCTTTGGGTTCACCTTAGACTTCAATCATGTGTGAACCAGACGCATCACACGATGATTAAAAATAGTTAACTGCTAGACTTCTAAGCTTTTCTCATTTGCAAGGAGACCATAACTTATCAGATCTATCCTATATTGTGATGCCCCAGGGTTCACACAAGGCTGCAGTCCAAGGTGAAACCCGGATTGTAAAACCTGTCAAGCACCAAACACCATGCTACGACATGTTTTACCATCACAGTCACTATCTAGTAGAATTAACAAATAGGTGAAGGTATAAAACAGGTAAATAATAGAAGTAGTACAAAATCAGATATGCACAGAAGAAGTATATCAATAAATGAGCCCAACTAAAATAGAATGAAAATATCTCTGAGTCTAAAATACATCTTAATACAATGAGTCAAATAAAACCTCACTAGGGCACTCAGCCTCTACAAAATGAATATAACTCTAAAGTCTTAACAATGAACATAACTATACAATGGAGCTTCAGCTACTAAGACTATGTGACGGCGACTATGCTAGAACTCCGTCATCCTGCAGCTATTCGAAACTATAATTTGCCTGAAAGAGACAATTTAAATAAAAAAATAACAACAAGAGCATCAAAACGCTACAATAAGATCACCTCCATCCGCCCCCAGGGGAAGGGCTGCTAGATAAAGTGGAGGCTCTATCTATTAAACATAGTCTACCTATATTATTTTCAACATATCTGATAGAGTTAATATCTAGACACCTATAAGACGAGACGTAGTACGTCGAACGAAATAATCCAAATAAGAAAACCCTCATATATATGCCATATGTCTCAAATTATAGATCCATAAATACCAATTCCAACTCTCTGAATAAAAACAACACTCAAAAGAAATACTCCAAGCCTCACCATATAAAACCAATGTCAAAATCTCGAACTACTTCTCAAGTAGTTGGCGCAATAATAAGAGAATATCATCCAACTCAAAAATCACCATAGGCCATATAATGTATTCCACAAATTAAAGAATGTACCCTACTAATGGATAATCTAACATGAGAGTAACTACAACTAATAATACATATATCTGTACATCTTCTTGTGCAATAGCGATTCTCTTGTAATATTCTTACTCAATCGCTCTACGGCAATAGGTTTTGTCTTCCTATTCCGGATACATAAAATGACGATACTTTTATAATACCCTAACTCAATCGTCCTGAAAATAGGTTTTATCTTCCTATACCGGATACATGAAATGATGATACTTTTGTAATACTCTTACTTAATCATCCTGTAGAAATAGGTTTTATCTCCCTATTCCGGATACATTAGTTTACTATACTTTTTGTTTATTTATTTAATCCATTTGGATTAATGAGCTCCGATTGGTCTACCTGGCCAGTGTTGCTAACACCGTACAACCTACCGCCATTGATGTGCATGAAGCAGCCGTACATGATACTATCACTCTTGATTCCTGAAAGATATTCTCCTGGAAATGACATCGACGTTTTCCTCCAACTGTTAATTGACGACCTGAAGCTTCTTTGGGAAGAAGGTGTCATTACTTATGATGCTTATGGTAAGGAGTCTTTCTGTATGCGGGTAATGGTCATGTGGACAATTAATGACTTCCCGGCATATGCTAACCTATCTGGATGGTCAATGAAAGGTTAGATTGCTTGTCCGGTTTGCATGTCAGACTATGAGGGAAAGTTTCTAAAATATAGCCGTAAGTTCTGTTATTGGCAACATAGAAGATGGTTGCCTACAGGGAACAAGTTCAGAAAGTTAATAGGAAAGTTCGACGGCAATCCAGAAAATAGACCGGCACCACCAAGGCTGACCAGGGAAGAAATATTTGAGCTTCTACATCCACAACCTAGAAAAATATTTGGAAAGAAAAGATTCAATAAAGAAAATTCATTTGGGGTTAGGAGAAAAATATTGAAGCAAAATTAGAAGGGAAAGAGAAAGGGTAAGCTATTTCTCAAAGGCAATTCGAAAGGAAATAAGCCTCGCAGAGTCAAGTCGCATGGGCGTGTCTCTAAGGGCAATGAACTTCTGCATGGATGGTCAAAATTCTGCATATTTTATCAGTTGTCATATTGGAGAAGTTTAAAAATACATCACAACTTGGATGTTATGCACATCGAGAAGAACATATGCGGGAATATCTTGAACACTTTGTTGCAGGATGGGAAAAAAATTGAAAGATGACTTAAGGGCACGTCGAGACCTAGAAGAATTGAACATCCGTCCTGAACTGCAAGCTATAGATAAGGGTGATAGAAAGTTTGAACTCCCAGCCTCCCGTGTCATACTGTCGAAGGATGAGGTCCACATTATGTGTTTATTTCTAAAGTTTGTGAAGACACCGGATGGTTATGCTTCAAACATTTCAACAAATGTGCATATTGAGGACAAAAAAATTTTAGGACTCAAGACACATGACCATCATATTCTATTACATAAACTTCTCCCGGTTGCGTTGCGACATGCTGATAAGGAACTCGCGATGGTGGTAATAGAATTCTGTGATTTCTTCAAGCAGTTGTGCTCCAAGGTGATTGATGTCAGGGAGTTTGAAGAATTAGAGGGACGTGTAGCCAACACATTGTGTAAAATGGAAATTCTATTTCCACCTTCGTTCTTTACGATCATGGTTCATCTCACAATACATTTAGCATATGAAGCCCGCATCGCAGGACCAGCTACATATCGCTGGATGTACCTTGTGGAGAGGTACTTATTATTATAATGTTCAATTAATATTTGTCAAATTCCATTACTCAGTTTTATTTTATCACAAATCATGAAACTATATACTTGTAGGTATTTGGGTTTCATGAAACAACTGATGCATAACTGTGCACGTCCAGAAAGGTCGATCATAGAGAACTACATAAGTAACGAGAGTTTGAATTTCATCTCTCATTACTTGCGGGGTGTGGAGATAAGGATCAACCGTCCCTAACGAATAATTGACGGAACATTCTATAATAATCGTGTGGAGGACACTAGATTCCCCAGAATGGAGCTAGATCAAGCCCACACATATATCCTGAGCATTGATACTACATTTAACATATATGCGGCGTAAGAATTTAGGCGTTTGAATTAGATCATATTACATCACAATAATTATCTCTATTTAACCGTTATAAATGATTCTATTCTAGGCTTCACATCCGATATGTCCAGCCTACTCTTATTTGCAGAACAAAAAATAAAAGAGTTATGGACACACACTCTCGACAATTCCCTGCATGGCTGAAGGGTAAAGTAAGATCTTTTTTACATATCTGATTAGTATATCAAATATACGTGCCTACCACCAGATATTTAAACTATTTGTTTTATTTCTTAAAGGTTGAGCTTCGGATTACGAATAGGGTTAACCTGTCTGAGAAAGTATGTTTATATGCCAAAGGTCCTTCTAACGTGGTTAAGCATTATGGAGGCTACTGCGTCAACGGCTTTAGGTTTAACACCATCGGTTTCGAAGAGAGACGACAAACGCAAAACAACGGTGTGTTCTGCTCATTTTCACAACTGTCATACTCTAGTTCAAAAGATCTAAATCCGATACAAGGTGAATTCTATTGCTACGGTCAGGTAGAAGACATCATGGAGATTTTCTATGGGCTCAATAAGGAAGTCAGACATGTGATGTTTAAGGTTCATTGGTGTGAGCTGAAAAAGATGAACGATGACTACGGTTACACACTCGCTAATCTTAACAAGGAAATATATCAGAATAAAAAGTACATGTTAGCTGCTCACGCCAAACAGTGCTTTTATGTCAAAGATATAATGAAAAATGACGAATGGGTTGTCCTTAAGAATCCGCCTAGAGCCTACATTCATAAAGCTGTGTCTGACGAAGATCATGATGAGGAGGTTATCTTGGCCGACGAAATAGTTGTTGAGTTTCCTTGACACAAAATAATAATTCGATGGATGAAATTACACTAGCACGCCCTGATGTACCTGTGATTATATGTGAGCCAAGGCGTAAAGGTAAAAAACCAGTCCGTAGCGGAGTCGATAAAACTATAAGAACAGTCATTTTGTCGGCATGCACACGATCTCAGGCTAATCGCACACAATCGCAGAGTAGAGCCTCAACATCGTAATAATAATGTATCAGTTTGTGTCATGTATTATAGCATTGCTTTGATATTATTTGTTTGACTTGTTATCATGTATCAGTTTGTGTCATGTATTATAGTATTTCCTTTATATTATCTGTTTGACTGGTTATCATGTGTTAGTTTGTGTTATGTATTAGACTATTGCCTTTACATTATCTTTTGACTGGTTACCATGTGTTATTTATTAATTATTTGCATTATATACTTTTGTTGGATGCTCATTACATTTTCAAAGTAAAGATGACAAAAGGACTATGTAAGAGAGCGCTTGAGAGACTTTATGGTAGACAGTCTAGAGGCGACGCACATGCCTCTACGTCAGGTATTTTTATTTATTTGTTATATATACATTTCTATAAACTATTAATGTGAGCCTAACATTATTTTTTAACATTTCCTACACAGAACGCAAAGATGCTACACATGACTCGCCACCATAGGATACAGGCAGCGGAGATGCTTCACATGATGCGGAGGCACAGGCTGATCCTACACAGCATGCTGAGATACCATCGCCCCCGCCGCCTCTGCGTGCAGATGTATTGGAGGAGCGGAGATATGAGCCGTATAGTGCAGCTGTAGAAGCTGCGCCACTACCACAAGATTCTATTCTAGATCAGCGAGTCCACGACCTGGCCAAAGTGAAGGGGGATTGGGAATCTTATCATGCTTTGCAACCTATCGCGCAGCATAGGTACGAACAAGAAAGGTGTAGATGCATCGAACTGAAAGGTGTGAATAGATTTTTATAGTTTATCGGTTATTATTTTACTTTTTATTATGGGTATGGATTGATTTATATGCCACCCGATTTTCATTGTTTCACGGGTACCAGGCGACCTCCTAGGCGTAGCTGCAGTGCTACCAAGCCATAGAACCTCATCCCTAATATTCATCGGAGGGCTGTAATCTGATGGGAGCACGGAGTGCCTGTCGGGACATTTACCAATGCTTTCAATAATTTTCTCGCCGCTTTAGCCAGGAGACATGATTTCTTTAATCTTTTTTTGAC
Source organism: Asparagus kiusianus (assembly GCA_022839385.1). NCBI lineage: Eukaryota > Viridiplantae > Streptophyta > Magnoliopsida > Asparagales > Asparagaceae > Asparagus > Asparagus kiusianus. The sequence continues at coordinate 5,528 of BQKN01057692.1, read as the reverse complement.
GTGGAAATCACAACAAATTGATGCGCTGGTGGCTTGTTGGAGATATATATGTGTGAGTTATTAGTTTATTATTTTTTTGCTAGGAGTCATTTATTCGGATTTTCATCATTTGGAGTTATTAGTTTATTATTATGTTTAATACACTGATTTGTATCTCTTTTTTATATGCTGAAGTGATTTTTCTTCCTTGATGATAACATTTGTGCTTGGACTTACTGCTTCACGTAAATCAATATATCATTCAAGAGGTGGCGATCTGAGGTGAAGAAAAAATATTTCATGCAAATAACAAACGATTGGGAATGCTTCTAGCATCTTGACGAGCGCGTAGATGGAGTAGAATTTTTTGCACTTTGTGATTACTGGGACATGGCTGAAATCCAAGTATTATTACCGTAGATTTTTTCATTTTATAAGCTGAATTTCTATATTTTCCTGATTTGACATTGTTTTCTAGGCTCAAGCTGAAATAGCAAGGAGGAACCGCAACGCTCCCCGTAGTTACGAACATCACGGGGGTTCCAGGTCCTTTAGCCCACATTATCATCAATTATCGCTTGAGATATATAATATATTAGCTTATAAATTGTCAATTTGAGTATACTTTATGTGTTATGGGTAATAATATATTTGAATAAAATAGGGAAGGGGAGATCTCGGACATTTTACAGATCGTATTCTAACTTCTAGGAGCTCGAGTTACACCGATGAAGAGAAGAAGGCGAAGAACAAGGATCTGGCTGTAAGTAGCAGTTCATTTGTATATTCAATTTCATAACAATGCATCATTAAAAAGTTGACTTGCCCGGGTTGTTTTGATATATCGCAGGAGAAATTACATGCCAAGGCACAGGAGCAAATATCTCGGTCTCAGGTCTGTTCTATCACTCCGGCCCCGCTAAGTAGAGAGGAGGAGGACTCCATCATCGAGACGGTCATTGGACCGAGTAGGAAGAACAGATACCGATGGAGAGGATCCGAGCAGAAGCCGCATGAGTCTAGTAGCACTTACTAGTCTGCAGCACCACCAGGAACACTAGGAAGCAGTTCATATCAAGACTCGATGGAGCAGCGGATAAAAGTGGTTGAAGATTGGCAGTCATAGCAAACAACATATCAGCGAATTGCGGAGGAAGAACGGAGGCGCCGGGAGCAGCAACAATTAGAGTTTACACAGTTCATGTCGACTCAGTCTCAAGAGGCTCAATAGGCATATAGGAGATGATTTATGGCAGATTAGGTAATATATATACTTTAACTTTTTAAATTAAATGAATTAAATATATTTAATTCTTACTTAGTTATGAATATGCCATATGACTAAATGATATCACACACATCGATACATATTTTTACATACAAACCCTAACTCTAACCCTAACACAAAGCCCAAAATATATACGTATAATATTTTTATGTGATGGTGGTGTTGATGGTGCGTACATGTGTAGTGATGGTAGTATTGGTTGGTGAATTGGTTAGTTGTGTTGTTGTGGTGCGTGCGTGCGTATGGTTGGTTATGTGATCGCTTGATGGGTGGTTTGGTCATGGTGGGGGAGGGGAAGGAGTGGGGATTTGGTGGTGGTGGTTATGTAGGGGGAGGGGGGTGTGGAGTGTGGTGCATGCGTGCACACGTGTACGCGTGCGTGCATACGTGCACGCGTGTATGCGTGCGTGCATGCACGTGTGTATGCGTGTGTGTATGCGTACACGCGTGTATGCATGCGTGCATACGTACACGTGTGTAAGCGTACGTGCATGCGTATACGCATGTACGTGTGCGTGCGTGTGTGCGTATGGTTGGTTAGTTGTGTTGTTGTGGTGCGTGCGTGCGTATGGTTAGTTATGTGATCGCTTGGTAGGTGGTTTGGTCGTGGTGGGGGAAGGGAAGGAGTGGGGATTTGGTGGTGGTGGTGATGTAGGAGGAGGGCGAGGGGGTGTGGAGTGTGGTGCATGCGTGCACACTTGTATGCGTGCGTGCATGCGTGCATGCGTGTATGAGTGGGTGCATGCACGCGTGTATGTGTGCGTGTATGCGTGCGTGCATGCGTATACACGTGTACGTGTGCGTGCATGTGTATGTATACTTGCGTGTGTACGTGTGCGTGCGTGTGTGCGTATACATAAGAATATGCCATGATACTCTCTTATTGCTATACTTAAATGTCATGCCATGCTGTTAACATTTGATTTATATTTGAAGGCCGGGACTTCTAGACAATGTGAAGCTGGTGATGAGGATGATGATGATGATGATCAGGAGGACTGATTTGTTTTTTAACCTTTGAAAACAGTGAATGAGTGTGTTGTATAAACAATACTTATCATGGTGTGTGCTGTATAAACAACGTTTATTATGTTGGGATATTTTAATTAAATTATATGTGTTATATATGCATGAGAATGAATATTATACTGCTGATTGAACATGTTTTTAAATTTATTATATTATTGTACTGGTTATTTCAATTTTTAAATTATTTTTAAAAATGTATTAGAAATATTTAGTAATGGATTGGCCGTCGCTAAATAGACTTTTAGTGACGAAAAACAGATACGGGGGACAAACATTAGCGACGGATTTTCCATCGCTAATGTTAATGGAGACGAAAAATTCGCCTTATTTTTTTTATTTTTTTAAAAACTAATTATAGCGACGGAAAACCCGTCGCTAATATTTTTTCATTTATTTAAAAAAAATAGTACGACAGATAATTCGTTGCTAATTTTTCTACACTGAAATTTAGTGACGGAATATCCGTCGCTAAAAACAATTTTAGCTACCCTCACTAAATTGACGGTTGTTTAGTGATGGAATTTTATTTTTTCCATCGCTAAATGTTTTAGCGACAGAATTTAGACTTTTAGCGACAGATTTGTTCGTCGTTAAAAGTCCTGCTTCTAATAGTGAACCTCATAGGGTAACCAGAATGCAGAGTCATTTCTGACATACGTCGAAGAGGTGATGATACAGGATCGGGGTGCAGTTTTGAGTGAGACTGGAGTCGTCTCAGAGTATTAGGATATCTTTTAGCACATACCTATGTTTTCTCGAGTGAGAGAGGCTGTTTCCCTGCATCGAGTTGCAGCAGGCACCATACCGATATTCCGAGTACCCTATCATATCAAATAGCACCCCTTGAGATGAGGAAGCTACAGACTCAGTTAGATGAGTTGTTATATCAAAGTTTCATTATCTGGAGTCATTTTTCATGGGAGCGCTGGTCCTCTTCATGGAGAAGAAGGACAGTAGCATGTAATTATGTATAGATTATCGTGAGTTGAACAAGGTCACTTCTCGGATCACGGATCCACTATCGAAGATTTATGACTTGTTCGACCAGCTGTGGGGAGCGCAGCATTTCTCGAAGATTAATCTTCGTTCTAGTTAGTTCCATTTGCAAGTGCGGTAAATGGATATTTCCAAAACCGCATTTTCGGAGTTGATATGGGTCTTTTGAGTTCTTATCATGCCATTTAGACTGACCAATGCACCCGTGGTATTCATAGATTTGATGAACCGGGTTTTCCATCCATGTTAGGACCAGTTCGTAGTCATTTTATAAATAACATCCTTATCTTTTCGAGATCGGAGGCAGAACACGAGCAGCATCTGCTATTCGCATTGCGGGCGTAGCGGACAGTCAAGATTAGAGGCATCAGTGATGCGTTGAGTTTAGCAAATACTAGTTTTGGCTATTAGATGTCATATTTTTAGGTCACGTCATCAGCAGGGAGGGCATAACAGTGGATCTATCCATTATTGAGGCTGTGCTTGATTGGGAGCCACTAAGAACCATTACAGAGATTCATAGTTTTGGTAGGTATGAGAGAAAGTTTATTCAGGACTTTTCGAAGATTGTGATACAACTTACACACCTTACGAAGAAGGGTGTATAGTTTGCTTTGGCCACCCCACGTGCCAGGAATCCTTTAAGACTATTAAGGCTAGATAGGCTACAGTAATAATTTTGACCTTTCTGGGTAGTGATACAACAATTTTTGTTTACGTGGACATGTTATTAGCAAGACAAGGAGGTGTTTTGATGCAGACCCGGATGGTATAGTTTATATTTCATGACAGTTGAGGCGCATCATACCAGATATACAGTGAATCGAGGTACAATGAAAATTTACAGAGATGTGAAGAGGCACTTCTGGAGGAGTTCCCAGAATTTGTTAGGTAGCTAGTGTGATATTCTAGTGTTTTCCATCTACAGACGGATGGACAAACAAAGAGAGTAAACCAAGTGTCGGGAAACATGTAGGAAACATGTATTATGGACTTGCAGGATAGCTGGGAGGATCATATCCTATTGATTGAGTGTGATTATAATATCATTTATCATCGACTATTAACATAACACTGTATGAGGCATGGTACGGGAGGCATTATAGATTGCTTATTCAGTGGGCAGAATTACAAAAAAGTTTATTGCTTAGACATGAGCTTGTTTGGTGGACTACAAAGAAGGTAAAAGAGGTTTGGGAGCATATTCTTGTTGCACATAGTTGTCGAAAGAGTTACACAGACCAGAGATGATGACCGTTAGAGTTCTAGATTAGGGACTATGTCTTATTAAAAATATCGCCGACGAGTTCAATAACTCGGTAGACGGGAAAGGTTTACCCGAGATATATTGGTTCGTTCATGAGAGTTAAACTTTTTTGGAGACTTTTTGTATGGGCTAGATCTTCTAGCATTAATGTTGAGTATATACGATGTTTTCCATGTTTTGATAATTTAGAAGTAATTGCGCGACGAGGAGCAGCAGAGGGTGATTGATGCACCAGAATTTGAGTTTCAGATAGATTTAACTACTGTAGAGATCACAGATTGTATTCTTACTAGAGAGGACGAGAGGCTTAGAAAGGAAGTAATACCTTAAGTTAAAGTTCAATAGAGATAGAAAAGAGCTGAGGAGGCTTCTTGGGAGCACGAGGAGGATATGCGTCGCGACTGCCCGCACCTATTCGAGTGCGTAAAATGACTTGGTTATAGCTTATTGATATTTATAATTTTTGATTTTCTATATGGTCATATTTATATTTAAAGCTAGAATGGGGGTATTAACACTTAGCTCCTAATTATTCGGCACACATGGTATATATATGGCGGGTTCCTTGTTTGGATTTTTCGCCCGACGTACTTGTTTTGTTTAGTAAGGGGTTAAGTGGGTGTATTCGTATTTTAGATTGTTAAGCATAGATATTGATAGTGATTCATATGTAAGGATTAATGGTACGAGATGTGTACGGGAGGGTTTCCTTGTCTGGATTATCCCCTCTTAGTGTTTTTCTCATATTATTAATTCCTAAGATACAATTACGAAATTTTAGGGACAAAATTCTTTTATGTAGAGAAGAATGTAAAACTGTATAAATTTAAATATTTTATGATAAATAAAGATAAATATGTTATATAGTAAAAAATAACATATCTTGATGTTTGAGTATGATAATAATTGATTTGAGATCAATTCAATGTATATTTATGAAAATATGAGTGCAAATGCACAAAACAAGCA
>BQKN01057691.1:96132-121841 GCA_022839385.1 Asparagus kiusianus | reverse complement strand
AAAAAAAGGTTGCAAGTGCACAACCGTGTCAAGTTATAGTATTTAAGATATCGATCCCACGATGAAGGTGTTTTGTAGGAGAAAATATAAAATCGGTTCTTATGTTGTGTGCGTGACAAATAGGAGTGATGAGTGAATATGATTGTGAAGAGATTATGAGAGTGAAAGTGATAGTGTGTGAAACGGCGCAAAATTTAAGTGAGAGTGGATGTGATAAAGAATGAGAGTGATCAATAAGGCAAGAAGGAAAAAAATGAATAAAATCAAGAAACAAATGAAAAATCAAGAATGAAGAACAAAGTTCAAAAATAAAAGAAAATGCAAAAAAGTAAAGATGGTGGATTCAATTATAGATATGGGTAATCTAAAATTGAACCCACTTCTTAGAAAAGGGTGATTCCCTAGAGGGTTCTAGCCTAAAGGCGAATCAAACAAAATAAAAATAAACAAAAAAAAAACTAAACCCAAGAGGGTTCTAGCCTCAAGGTGAATAGTGAAAGAAAGTAAAATCTAACTAAAAAATAAATTGCAAAATCTAAACTACAAAATAAAATTGTAAGAATTAAATGCAAGAAAATAAATCTACTCTATAAGCATGAAATAAATCTAAGGCAAGAGGGTTCTAGCCTCTTGGCTATTTAACAAGAAAATAAAATCTAACTACAAGCATAGAAATAAATCTAAACTAATAAGCAATAAAAGAGAAAAAGAAAAGAAATGCAAAACTTCAAATAATTCTCCATCTCCATCTTCATCTTCATCATCCAACAAAGAGAAGAAGAGAAAAATTTAAAGTGGTGAAAAAATTATTATTATTAATTGCAACAAAAAGTTACAATTTTGGAAGGCCTTCTCAATTAAGAGTAGCCCTCCTCTCCAAAAGGAGTTACAAAAATTTTTCACACCCCTAACCCCTCACTCTCTACCCCTATTTATAGTAAACATCAGTGAATGAGAGCCATTGGATCAAAATCTTATCCAAAACCATCAAAAATCAGCCCTTAATTCGTAACTAACTGCCCAGGGTATCGATGCCTGCATCGATACAGGCATCGATGCGGGCATCGATGCCGCCATCGATGCAGGCATCGATGCCTACCCTTCTCCTTTTGCTGTCCGCAGATTCTTCTTGTTGTTTTCTTTTGGGCTTTGGACATTGGGCTTTTCTTGGACTCTTGGGCTTGGGCTTTAATTTATTTCTACATTAAATAGTTGATAGAATTCATTGGGCTTCATGGCTTCATTTCTTCATTAAATCACGGGCTTTTTGTTGAGAGATGAGGGTTTGAGATTTATTCTTCATTAACCTACAATTAAAGATAAAAACAATTATTAGTGGTATATTTATTCATATAAAATAGATAATGAGGGTATAAAAATTGTAATAAAAAGTGATTATCAAATACCCCCACACCTAAACTTTTGCTAGTCCTCTAGCAAAGAAAGTAAAAAGAAAATCCTAACTCACTTTCGCAGGAATCGCGGTTGTATTTAGTGCATACAACAAGCCTTTAAACCCCTAGGTTACCCTAGTGTACGAGTTGTAGTCTCGTGAGGGTTTGCAGTGAATATACCCACAAAATTCGGTCAACTTGCCAAATTAAAGAAGTCAGTAAATAACTAAATTCACTTGATAACTTTTAGATAATCTAATTGGAGCCAGTTATTACTCAAGAAAACATTTTTATATATAACTCTAAGGTATATTTTCAAGAAAATCTTCTCATTGTAGCAATACAAAACCAAGCCAAACTTAGAAATTTAATTTAAAAGTTTTGAAAAGAACATGCTAACTCTTTGTTTTAAATAATTTTCAAGTTGTTTGATTTAAAATATTTTTCAAGACCATATATATACAACTATAAAATATTTATTAGTTTTTTTTAACTCTTTCTTCCTTGGTGATTTTTTTTCTACTTAACGGGATTTCTAAGTGACCATTTAACGAGTTTTGGGCCAATGGATCCCAACCCAAATGGGCTTAGGTCATTAAGTATGAAAATACTCCTTGGGCTTAATTACTCGGTCAACTTAGGCTTTATAAGATAGAATCACTTTGAATTCAAGAGTTTTTTTTTTGGTGCCCATTTTTCGCACTCTTCTTTTGTAATTTTTTTTTGTATATGTATATATATTTTTGAAAAATATGTAAATCAAGACACTTTGAAAAATTATTTTTAACTCTAAGCTAAGCATGCAAAAATTTCATTATTTTAAATAAAAATCCAAGTTAAGGCTTAAGTAAAGTATACTACTTTGAAAATCATTTCTTAAGAAATTTATTTAGAGTTATCATAAAAGGTGAACTTAAGTAAATAACTAACTAGGGATTATAAAATTTCAAATTTATCAAATAAATCAATTATTGCATAACTCCATCAATTTGGCAAGTGACGATATTTTTATATATTTTTTTTTAAGAAAAGGGAAAAAAACAAAAATGTAACTAAAAATATAAAATAAAGAGAAAAAAAACTAATTCCTACCCCCACACCTAAATTTTGCATTGTCCTCAATGCAAACTCTATGATGCATAATGTAAAGCAGATAAGAAGTGAAGCACTTACATTTAGTCGGCTGATAAAAATCTGCAATTACCTTTGGTCTGAACAGGATGAAATTAAAATTTATTCTTTTTTTTCCTTTTTTTTCTTCTTCTTTTTTTTCTTTTTTTTCTTTTTTTCCTTTTTTTGACAACTGAACAAGAAACTCTCAAATAAGAGAAGAATAAATTCTTTTTATTATTCTGAAATAAACAAAATAATCAATGTAGAATGAAATATTCAACATGAAGAGTTCATGTTCTACATTGAATCCTACCTTATTGCTGAAAATTCTCCCACGGATTTTAAATAAATTCAACATGATATAATCAACAATGTGCTGAAATTCTAAGCATTCCGCGTGTTCAATGATTTTTGTGGCAATGGAAGGTAGGTATTATTGGTGTCATGCATATTGGACTTAGATTCTTGATTTGTGAATTTTTTTTCTCTAACAACCAATTTTTCTTTAACAATTTTCTCAACCCCAAGATTCATGGTTGATGTGTAAAAATTTGGTTGTTGTTTATTTTTCAAAAATCTAAGTTCATCAAGAAAGAGTTTTTCAAAATTCAGTTCATAGCAACAATTGTTTAACACAGTTTCTTTATTTTGACAAACCTGGTCTGCTTCTCCTAATATTTTCAGCTCTTCACCAAAAATTTCCTCAAAACTTAGATCTGACTCTTCTTCTTCTTCCCCCGGTCTTTCTTGAATTGAATTATCAGGGGAAGAATGAATCGGAACAAGAATTTGGCTTAAAGGTGTTCTTTCCTGATTATCGATCTGTTCTCCTGACTGTAGTGCATTCATTTGAGTGTCCTTAGGATTGACCATGGGTTGACTCAAAATTTCTCCTTCCTCTCCTTCTTTTATGGCACTAGCTAGTTGATCAATGTGGGTTTCTAATCTAGCTATGGCTTGAATGTTAGAGTTAAGTATGAGTTCGGTTGATTGCATAAAGGAGTTCATCGTGTAGGATGTTTGAGTTAACATATCCGTGGCTAGTGTGGAGGCCTTAATTATGATTTCAAAACCTTTTTTCCAAAATATTGAGACGTTCATCATGATCTGTATCAAGAGGAGTGTGAGTTACAACTTGATGATGAGGAGACTGATTTTGATGTGACAGACTGGGTTGTTGAAATTGTGGATGAGAATTAAAAGGAACTGTATTACCCCTAGGACAATGTTGGTTCAAAGAGGGAGGGAAGTTTTGAGTTTCAAAGTGGTTTTCTTGATTCCATGCAATGTTTGTGTAACTTGCCCAACCTGGGTTGTAGGTTGAAAAAAATGGATCATTCACCGAATACTGAGATGGACTCTCTACAAACTCCCGAGCTTCATTAGAGATTTCAATCCTATTGGGATAACATAAATTTTGAAAAACTTGTGGATTAGCCATTTGTTCAAAATGAATTTGTCCACGTTTTGCATGCACCAAAAACAATTTCTTTTTATAATAATTTTTTTTTGAAAAATAAAAGTTAGTTTTTTTTAGAAGAAAAGAAAGAAAATTAGTTTTTTTTTGAGAAGATAAAGAAAAAGAAAAATCCTAACTAAAACAAATCAAAGCAATCACTTTTCAATCAACTCTAATTCTAGGGTTTAGCCTAACTCAACTAGACAAGCTCCTAACCAAAAATTCCTTAAGTGAAAAGATAAAAGTTTTACCCGGGTAGTTAGCCAGGTAAGGATAGTACTAGAGGGTGATCAGAGATCAATTAAGTACCTCGTTCCTTACGGAGCGCTTTACGCAACCCCTAAACCTTGCCTTAGACACAAACTAATCCAAGAAAACTTAAACCGGTTCACTTAAGGATTTCTTGTTCCTTATTGAGCTCGAATCCTTAGGGGCCAACGTCTAATGAGTTTTATTAGGCTTGGGTGGTGTAGTGAGGAATTAGTGATTTTTGGGCTAAGGAAAGGGTGATGAAATCCCTCACCTTATCTTGATTAGGGGGTTTTGCCCTTAAAAATATTTTTAAGTGTGTGCCAAATCAAGATGCTCAAATCACTTGGTGAATTCCTACTAACTATATGAAATGTAACCCTATGAATTAAAAGCAACTAAAAAGGATAGAAAAAAAATCTTTTTCCTTTTTTTTAATTAGGGTTAACAATCAAACAAATGAGAAGGAGAAATTGTTTGGATTTATTATCTTGTTAGTAAATGTCAAAGTGGAGGGTGGATTTTATTATGGTCAACAAAAATAAAATCTTTTTGTTTTTTTTTAAATCCTAATTGTCACTAATTGTGAGAAACTAACTAAAGGTGTGGAATTGAAAATATAAGGAAGAAGACTTACCACAAGCGAATATCCAATTCCTCAATCTCCAATTCTTGATCTTTAATCTTCAAGTAGTTCTTTCACAAGAAACACACAAGTTAAAGAACCAAAATAATTAAAACCTACTTAAGCACCTTCCCCGGCAACGGCGCCAAAAACTTGATGCGGCATAAACATGTACAAAAAAAGGTTGCAAGTGCACAATCATGTCAAGTTATAGTATTTAAGATATCGATCCCACGAGGAAGGTGTTTTGTAGGAGAAAATATAAAATCGGTTCTTATGTTGTGTGCGTGACAAATAGGAGTGATGAGTGAATATGATTGTGAAGAGATTATGAGAGTGAAAGTGATAGTGTGTGAAACGGCGCAAAATTTAAGTGAGAGTGGATGTGATAAAGAATGAGTGTGATCAATAAGGCAAGAAGGAAAAAAATGAATAAAATCAAGAAACAAATGAAAAATCAAGAATGAAGAACAAAGTTCAAAAATAAAAGAAAATGCAAGAAAGTAAAGATGGTGGATTCAATTATAGATATGGGTAATCTAAAATTGAACCCACTTCTTAGAAAAGGGTGATTCCCTAGAGGGTTCTAGCCTAAAGGCGAATCAAACAAAATAAAAATAAACAAAAAGAAAAACTAAACCCAAGAGGGTTCTAGCCTCAAGGTGAATAGTGAAAGAAAGTAAAATCTAACTAAAAAATAAATTGCAAAATCTAAACTACAAAATAAAATTGCAAGAATTAAATGCAAGAAAATAAATCTACTCTATAAGCATGAAATAAATCTAAGGCAAGAGGGTTCTAGCCTCTTGGCTATTTAACAAGAAAATAAAATCTAACTACAAGCATAGAAATAAATCTAAACTAATAAGCAATAAAAGAGAAAAAGAAAAGAAATGCAAACCTTCAAATAATTCTCCATCTCCATCTTCATCTTCATCATCCAACAAAGAGAAGAAGAGAAAAATTTAAAGTGGTGAAAAAATTATTATTATTAATTGCAACAAAAAGTTATAATTTTGGAAGGCCTTCTCAATTAAGAGTAGCCCTCCTCTCCAAAAGGAGTTACAAAAATTTTTCACACCCCTAACCCCTCACTCTCTACCCCTATTTATAGTAAACATCAGTGAATGAGAGCCATTGGATCAAAATCTTATCCAAAACCATCAAAAATCAGCCCTTAATTCGTAACTAACTGCCCAGGGTATCGATGCCTGCATCGATACAGGCATCGATGCGGGCATCGATGCCGCCATCGATGCGGGCATCGATGCCTGCCCTTCTCCTTTTGCTGTCCGCAGATTCTTCTTGTTGTTTGCTTTTGGGCTTTGGACATTGGGCTTTTCTTGGACTCTTGGGCTTGGGCTTTGATTTATTTCTACATTAAATAGTTGATAGAATTCATTGGGCTTCATGGCTTCATTTCTTCATTAAATCACGGGCTTTTTGTTGAGAGATGAGGGTTTGAGATTTATTCTTCATTAACCTGCAATTAAAGATAAAAACAATTATTAGTGGTATATTTATTCATATAAAATAGATAATGAGGGTATGAAATTGTAATAAAAAGTGATTATCATCCTCCTTTAGCTAAACGAATGGTGTATGACTGAGCATTCGTTTTCACCAGCAACTTATTAATCTCAGATGAGATTAGAGGTGGCAATTCACACACTTATATCCTGAGTGGCCCTCAAGATTCTTAAAAAGGTAGTCCGCAAACTGTTCTAAGCTAACTTGCAAAAATTTCTTCTTGGCCTTTACATCTGTCTCAGCCAAGACAATATGGTAATGACAAGACAATTCCCACAAAATATCATGAGCTACAGTGGTTGTTTCCCTCATTCGGCTTAACTGGTTGCCTGTTGGAAAATATTCTTGGTAAGGCAAATCCCCCATCGATAATCCGGACACTTTCATCATCTCATGGACAGGAAGACCTAACTCTCCATTCTTAGTGAAGAAAGTGTTGGTATCTGGGTTGTAAGTCTCAAACAAAGCGAAAAAATGGTCAATACTAATCGGCAGACCGTACATGCTAGCTCGTATAGGGACGAATAATCCTTTATCAGATAGCTCCCTTCCCCAACGGTTGAGTACATAACTTGTCAATCTTGTCCACCATCTATCTGTAGAAGAGTGGACCAATCCAAAGTACCTAAATTTCTTAACCGGAAGCTCTCTCCCCAATCTAGCTAAACGGTTCTTCATGGTGCTCGCCTTACCATCAGCTCATTTTGAGGTAAATTGTCCTGGCCTAATATACATGGATGAAGACCTCTAATGGAATTCCTATCACTCGAGCCTGGGGTCTTAGCATCCCTACCAATAAACCCACAATGCACACGCTTGTGATCTTCCGTTAGCCACCAAGACATCTCTCGAATTTCCACAAGATTTCTAAGCTGAATAAGGGAGTAATGCCGAGGAATATGAGGCAGATACCTAAATACTCCACCGTGCTCATTGAACCATGGCTTCGGCTCACATGAAAGCTTCTCGGGATCTTTTACAGAATCCCAAACAGATACTAAGGATTCCTTAAATGTTCTGTTGAATCTTGATACTTGCCCAGTGGAGTGTCAGTAATTAGTTGACATAAAATACAACGAATCCCTTGGTGAATGAGTTCGGGAACGTCCTCCGAACAATCAACATTGAATTGAGGAGCCTCGATAATAAGAGGACTCCCGTAAAAAGAGGTATTAACAATACCACTTTGACCGGTCACTTCTCTATCAGAGAAGACCATGGATGGGAAATTAACTGAAAAGAAAAAGAAAATATATTAGAATGTAGTTAAAAAGAATATTTCTAAAGGTAAAACAAGGGGTATAACTCATCTCATAAACTCACGAGATAGAGTCACCACATTGTGATCAGCGAGACGATTTAAGTTGTACTACGCATGAAAGACAATGTACATCGTCGTGTATGAATATTACGATGTCATACTCTGCCTAACAAAGTGCGAGACAAAATAAAATCGCCCCTTTTGCCTTGAGATGTGTTTTGACCAAGCAAAATAACATCTTTTCAGCATTGATCCCCACGAAGGAGGATATCAGCTCTTCCCGAATACCCCGCAAAGGAGAGCAAACGAGGATCTACATATAAAATTCACAAAGTTCTAACTTTTGAATTGACAAAAGTTAAGAAGAATCACCTCCATAGGAAGCAACCGTGGGCTCCTCTCCCTCAGCTGTATGGGAGGCAGATCTACCTCGGGGCACGTGAGATCTCTTAGGAAACATAGTAAAAAAGTAATTTTTATCAAAAATCCTACAAAAAAGTTAGGGTTTTTAAGATAAAATCGTGAAAATACATAAGATATGACCTAAGAGTTCGACTTTCATCAAGGATCAAGAAAAGTATAACCTTTAATGTAAAGGAATTAGTGAAGAAGATCAAACCTTGAAAGACAAGTTTGAAACCCTAGAATCCCTCGAACGAGATCCAACAAGATCGAAGGCAAAGGAAGAAAGAAGGACTTGAGAACACTTTAGTAAGGTTTTAAAAGGGTTTTGAATGCAAAGATACGGGTGGAAATGCCCTAAAAAAGTCCAAGTCTTGGGTTTAAATAAGCCCGGACCCAACTACTCGACTTCGTGCGAGACAATCGACACTGTCTCGCACAAAGACCCAGTTCAACGAATCTACAGGTGTGTTCGCATGGCATCCTCCACCCATATTCAATATATTTTGACACTCTGATGAGTATACTAGTATAAACTTCATCTCCTTGAACCTCTAACGGGTACACGAGGTTAAACTGACTCCCAAAAATTCCGATGAGTACACGTGTATAAACTGATTCTCCACGCTCCAATGCCTTAAGAGCTTAAACTATATAGACTCCAATTACGTACGAGCATAAATTGTGTTTATGCCGTAACGAAGACCAACACCGGTCAACGCATTGTAGTGAAAGTCGACATCGGTCAACACATCGATAATTTTGCCGAAATAAGGCTCAGGAAAATTCCAAAAAAGGATAATTCTGAGGAGTTCAAACATGATTCAGATACAAACTCCTAACGAATATGATTAGTTCAACATCGATTCAATGACATGAGCTAACTCCAAAATCAACACACTAGTTTCGACCCAAGATTTTGATAATGGTCAAACTATAAACGCAGTACTAGAAGAATTTTGGCTATTCGACAAAATACTGAATAGACCAAAAATTGAAGAAGTTAACAAATTGAAGGCTGGGCGTATCATATCCAAAGTATTCAAGCTTCCTCTATGAAAGAATGAGGCTAAAACACTTTAGAGGGGGTATCTGTAGGCATCAAAATTACCTATAAGTTATTACACACAGCTCAAGATGAAGAAAAGGCGATAAACGTCATCATCTGAGTCAAAAAGGATTATCCGATATCAAAGACCAATTAAGGAATGCACAAAAATACAAAACAATAATCAGGCATCATACAAATTCTGAGACAATGAAGTTATCTCAAAAACTATGAGGTAATTCATAGTTTTCGCGACACATAATGTGTCTCGAAAACTATGGTGGAGTTTCACACTTCTGTTGACGGTTTTCTTAGGTTTTGTGCGGTACATGTGGCTTCATAACTATTAAAGATCGTGTGTGAACGTGAGATGGCCGTTACAAATGAAAAACCCGCTCATAACTGTAGAGATAATGACATTTAAAGGAGGGAATGTTAGTTACAAAACTGGCTAGCAGAACCCCTCCTTCCGAGACACGGAACGTGTCTCAGAAATAGGGGACCATCAAGTGAACTTTGTTTTGATCTCCTACTTTTAGTAACTGTTCTTAGGGACTATAAATGCTTCCCTATCACCCATATGCATAAGGACCAAGGCAAAGAGAGTCGAGACTTGAGCAATTTGGTGAATTTTGAGCAAAAGAGAAAGAGTCTTCATCAATTTCAAGCACTTCCAACAGCCTTCGGCGTTTTCTCGAGATCTAAGCTTTGACTTAATCTTGAGAAGAGTGTTTTATCTTACTTTGCTGAGATATTCACTTCTGTCCTTGTTTCTAAAATAAAACATCGACCTTAAGCCTTCTTCACGATTTAACTTGAATCTGTGATTCGGTCGTCCACGGGCTAACGCACCCCCGATACAGACAAAGATCCTACGCAAGTAGCGAGTGATAAACATCATTTGCGTGTGTTTCTAGGAGGTTATTTTTTTGTAACAAGAGGTCTTATAAAAGGCTTATTTCTTTGAATTCATTGTATTCGATAAACAATTTGTAATGAGTTTAGCAAATAAAATAATTTTTGATGCAAACAGGTGTATGAGAAGAATCGGGTGAGGGAGATTCAACAGAAGGAGATGGAAAGATGTTAGGGAGATCTCGAAAGGAGAACCGAGGTAAGAAAGTGGGTGGTGTAGCTGGCGGTGAAGAACAATCAGTAGTGTGGAGGAAATTGAAGTTATCAAAACTAGAGTAATATGGAGAATCCTCTTCGAACTGAACATATCTAGATATATGAACCCGACAAGATGCATGATCATAATAATGATAACCTTGATATTCTAGACTAAATCCTAAATAAACACAAGGAACAACTCTGGGAGACAATTCATCACTTTCGTGAGATGGTAAAAAAATAAAACATCAACAACCAAAGACGTGAGCCAGATCATAGCAAGGAGTATGAGCATATAAACGACTATGAGGAGTAGCACCGAAAAGAGAGCTAGATGGAGTGATGTTAATAATGTGAACAACAGTGATAATGGCCTTAACCCAAAAACGATGAGAAACAGAGTAAGAAATGAGCATGGATCAAGCGGTATCGAGAATATGATGATGTTTGCGTTCAACAATACAAATTTACTCATAAGTGTAGGTACATGACTATTGAAGGATAGTCCCATGAGAGGTCATAATAGAGCGCATTGTTAGACCCTAGAGGGGGGTGATTAGGGTCTTATGCTAATCTAATCCGATTAAATGCCAATTAAAACTAATTAACAAATATATTCTTGCAAGATAGATATACAAAGAGTTATGTGCAAGAAAATACAATATACACAAGGTGATATATCCTAGCAATGAGATATGCTATATGATATATGCAAGGATATAAAACTAACACAAGGGGTAAACAATATAAACAAGATAGTGGATGATATAGAAATGAGCAATGCACAATGGCGATATAAGATATGAACTTAAATATGAAAGAACGCCAAAGCACACTCAAACAAGCAATATGATCACGGAGTTCGGACCTTCCGTCCTACGTCTCCGCTCCCCACTCCCGGGGAGAAATCCACTATCACAACCGGGTTTTCTACGCTCACCCGAACAACGTTTACATCTCACAGTGTCGGTTTTCAACGCTCACCGAACAACGTTCACTCCTCACAATCGGTTTTCTAGTTCACCGAAAACTTCACAACACACTCGGTTTTCTAGC
Source organism: Asparagus kiusianus (assembly GCA_022839385.1). Taxonomy (NCBI): domain Eukaryota; kingdom Viridiplantae; phylum Streptophyta; class Magnoliopsida; order Asparagales; family Asparagaceae; genus Asparagus; species Asparagus kiusianus. The sequence goes on along the minus strand of BQKN01057691.1, from coordinate 110,591 downwards.
TCACCGAAAACCTTACAACACTCACAATGTAACAAATATAAATTTGTTCTCTACAATAGATGAGAACTCAATGAAAGCACAACTCAATGTTATAATCTCTCACAACCCTAATATACTATGTATATAAATACTAAAAGCTCAATGTGGGTGTGTGTAACAATGAGATTAAATAAATCAAAACTAAACTCAATATAATTCTAGCTTAATAACAACGATAATCAAATATATAAAAAGAGCTAGAAATAGAGTTTAGAAGACTTCTCAAATAGATCAAGAGATTGAAGGAGGAAAGGTTGAATGCTCAAGCACCAATAGAAGAACTCCTCAAGCTCTTGTGAAGTTGATTTCACAAACCCAAACACTCAAGTGCTTAAAAGCTTCTTAAACAAACTTAAACAACACTTAAACAAGTATAAGCCCTTGTTAATTTTTTTTTAAAACATTCTCTTGATTAACCTGAAAAGACATCAGCAATGGGGTATATATACCCACTAGAAATCTCAGCAAAAACCCCAAAACAAAAGACTAAAAAGCCTCCAGAAAATTGGCTCAGAAAAAGAGCCGTTGAAAGCCAACGGTCAACTTGTCGGTCGACCGGAAAATTATTCGGTCGACCGATGGAGCCGCTCGGTCGACCGACGAAAAAGTTCGGTCGACCGCTATTCAGGTCGAAAACAAAAAGAACAAGCTGACATCTTCGGTCGACCGGTACGGTCGACCGATGGAGCTCTCGGTCGACCGGACCGGTCGACCGACAGACTCTCTGTCGCCCAATGCCGAAAAACCAAACGAGCGGTCGACCGAAATCTAACACAACTGAAAAACAGGTTTTAAAACATATTTTTTAACTTTTGGAAATTTGTTTAAAATAACAAATGAAGTCCAAAAATTATGAAACTTTGGGAAATGTATATAAACATGAAAACGAACATGTTACAAAAAGAATTTTCCAAATTGCATTTCCCATTTGTGAAAAATCATCATTTTGCAAATATGTTCAAAAACATGAAAACCTGAAAATTAATATTTTGATATTTTGACTCAAACCAACTTTTGAAACTTTGTGAAATGTTTTTATAGACTTAGTAAAACATGTATAAATTGATATTAAAGTCTATAAACTAATAAGACAGTATTTTCACAAAATTGCATATTCTATGCAATGTTTTCAAAAACACAATAGAGTATGAAACATATGATTATATATATGAATGTAAATTTGTTTCATATCTATATAGCTAAACCAAAACACAATAATAAATATGAAATGTGTAATCTCATATTTATGAACATGAAAACTCAAAACTATGTATGTATATATATACCTATATATATACATGGAAACCAAACATATATGTATATATGAAACTATATATATACATGAAAACCAATATAATGTGTGTGTATAATATTGAGCTTAAAGTACTAACACACATAATATAAAACCTAAACTAATGTTACCAAAGCTTGATCTTGATCTTCATTGTAGCTCAACTTGGTATACATTGCGGATGAAGCTTGAACTTGATCTTTAACTTTGAATTGTAAGGGCTTCACCGATATTCCGCCAACCTCCTTATTGATGTGATCGTGTAGGCTCAATCCATCCAACCTCCAACTATGTTGTTTGTCTACAATAAATAAGAAAACACAAATACTAGACAAACAACATTAGTGGTAAATTGTTTGTTAAACATCATTAAAATAAGAAGGCCAACACGCATGGTAGAGGATAAATACTCTTTGGCAAAATCAGATCGAAAAACTTTAATACGAGCTTTCTATTAAGTGAATGTCATAACAGTGAAGGCTTGATACGCAGCAGGTACCTCAGAGCGATTTTTAAGTAAATAGACCCATGTATAATGAGAGAAATCATCAATAAAACTAACATAATAAAAATGACTAGATGAAGAAGGTAGACAAGCATGCCCCCAAATATCGAAATGGACTAAATCAAATAAGGAAGTGGAGACAAATGTACTGGTTGGAAATGATAGAGCAGTAAATTTAGCCAATTTACAACCAGTATATGACAATACGAGAACTAAATGACACAGGACCAAATACTCCGGACTAGATAAGACTCTCCAGTCTTTTATTGGACACATGACCAAGTCGTCTATGTCACAAATTAGCGGGAAGCGAGGTAGAAGGTTTTGATAGACAAATAGAAGCAACAAGAGAATATGGACGTATGAACTCTGGAATGTGAAGATATTCTAGAAAATGCAGCTTGTGCCTCCTATGACCAGCCCCAATAGTCTTACCCATCTGTGGATCCTGCACATGATAAGTATCAGAAGAAAATGAGACAAGTAGATCAGCCATACATAAAGAATTAAAAGAAATTAAATTCAAGTACAACTGAGGAGTCACATAGACGTGACCAAGTGTTAGACAACCAGATGGGTTATTTTGTGGGGTGATAGAGCTATACTGAGTGATAGATAATGGTTGTCCAGCAGACGTATAGATAGATAGTGGGAAGAGAAGATGAAGTGAAGACATAGGATAAGAGTGAGGCATTACGAGTCATATGAAAGGAACAGTCAGAGTTAAAAATCCAGAGATCATTCATACCAGAGACTTGTATAGTCGATGAGTTAGCAAAACCAGACAGTGATGTAGAGGTGGTATGCTGAAGAGCATCAAGTTGACGGCGAAGATTTTTAATAGCTTGAATAGTAGTGTTAAAAGTGGTAGATGGTATAATGACATTGGCCATCAATCCTGGTGCACGAGAGGGTTGAGACTTAGGGGGTCACCGATTAAGATTGGTACCTGGGGATCGTAACTCAGGATGAAGCTTGAAGCATGTCTCAATATGGTGTTCTTCCTTCTTACAATATGTGCAAAAAAGCGATGACCGAGCCTGTTGAAAAGTACAATTCATAGTAGGAGCAGTGACTGGTACATATAGCACAGTCTCGAGTGAAGAGGCTGGAGCATCTGTTGTAAAATTGAGTTGTGCGGTCTACTGTCTTGTCTCATAAGCAGTGAGAGATCCCTAATCGTGGCCAAAGTTGAAAATTAAGGCTGATGAAGTAGTTGATTAGCCATAGTTTAATATTCAGGATGGGACTAAAACAGTTGATGCACCTCGCATCGTTCATACCAGGCTAGCCAGTCTTCGTATGTTGAATCAGTCCAGGAAGCATGGAGCATAATTATGTCCAATAGATTTGCATTTGACCAAAATAAGACTGCAGAGAGGAACTACATTTGCGTTGTATAGCAACACATTACAGAAGACATGCCTCCCGTGCACCGGAGCACTCTGTGAAGCGATTAGTGAGACGACTTCGCATAGCCCGAGCAGAGGGAAGTGAGCCAATCTCGACGGTGAGATGAGAGCCAACACAGTGAGTGTGAAAATCCATGACACGAAATTCCTACAACTGCCAGTTCGAGCTCTCCTTGATATAGAGAGCACATGCTGTTTGAAGATCGGTATCACCATTGCTAGATGTAACAATACTGGAGGAAGCAACAGTGCTGATGGATGGTGGAACTAATCCCGAATTGGTGAGATGATCAAGCAGACCAGCACCATGCAAGGCATTTGTGACAATGATGGACCACCCCACCCAACCACTTTGATCATTGATGGGCTAAGGTGGTTTAGGTATTTTTTCTGAAGGAGCCATATTAACAGCAATGTTGTGTAGGGAAGGCCTACTTAAGTGTAACACAATGTTGGAAGGCCCTCAACTAAGTGACAATGCAAGATAGGTCCCAAAAAAATAAAACCCACGACGGATTAACGTCGATGTTGAGAGGTTGAGACGTCGAGATGGATTGAAACGGCGATGTCGTTACTTACTGTGAAATGGCAATGTCGTTAGTTTGAGACCGAGAGACGGTCTTGAAACGACGATGTCGTTAGTTTGAGACCGAGAGACGATCTTGAAACAGCGATGCTGTTACTGAATGTGAAACGGCGATGCTGTTTGTGTGAGGCTAAGAGACGGCTGCCACGGAGGCCACGATGTGACACGCACAGAGGCGAAAATGAAGAGGCCGCAATGTGGCGAGGCCAAGATTTGCCAAAAATGATTAACATCGTTCTGATACCATGTTAAAGGAGAGAGAGAGTCTTGGGGTAAAATTCTCTTAGATTAAGTATTGAATGTGTACACACATATATATACAAGTAGAGGAGGGTGATGTGTACTCTGATAACCGATGTGGGACTAAACCCACTACTAACACATGCAATAATATCAACATTGTGATTTATTCTTGATGGGTCAAATCTGACATGGTCCAAATCCAAAATCCCATTAAATTTTAGCAACTTAGCATCATTTAGAAGAAAAAAATGGACAAATAATGTATTTTGAGGCATTCAAATGGGACCATAATGCAACAATTTCAAAATGCCAAGACATATGTAAGGGCCAATTGCAATTTTACTTAGTTAATTAGAGAGTTCATTAGAGTTAGTAAGTTGCTTATGTGTAGTTTTCTAAGGTCTCAGGCTCCACTCTTTTAGGGAGTATCCATACGAAATTAATTTTTTGGAATACGCAAGGCAGGGCATTGGGGGTGCCTCTTCGCCACAGCTGAGGGTTTGATACCCATGATCATGTAGAAGTTCCCTCGTCAAACCAGAAAAAAAAAACCAAAAAAATCTTAATATATTGAATATAAGAGAAAAAAAAATATTGTGACATCACTAATATGAATTACTGGCTCCGCCCTTGCCACTGATCATACATACCAATAGACTTTTTTGGTTTAGTTCTCACATCTAGATTCTGAGGTTTACTAAACTCGGGGTTGAATATCGGGTTATCGGGCTTCATTTACTATTGTGAGGGGTATTATTGTAGTTTCGTCATAATAACAAGGTTATGTTAGGACGTTAGAAGTTGACCCATGTTTTCCTGATAGACATCATCTTCTATATATAAATGGAGAGACTCAAGTGGGTCTATGAAAAGAGCATAATATCTGTCACTTGCGTTAAATATTCCAAATTCAATATGATATCTTTCTCATATGTAGCATATATTTAAAAATATAATCTTTCCTTGGAAAACCAAATAGCACATGACTAAAATCTGAAGAAATTATTTGATTTCTCGATTCATTTACTTGAATGATTCTGCAAATCAATTTGTTAAAGAACTATTAAACAAGGGAAAAAAAATTGTGCATTTAAAAAAAAAACTATTTTACGACCATTTTTGTAACTTATTCTCAAGAATCTGAGAAGATAATTTTACTTATTTTTTCCCATGGCTCATATGGCTGTAATCCACTCTCAATATAAGAACTCACTCCTCTCTTTTTTGAAAAAAGACCGTGGGTAAACAAAAACCTCTTCTTTCACTAATAAGAATTTAACACAACATTCCAAGAAACGCTATGCAGAAAGGGGATAATAAAAGATAAAAGAAAACACACATGACTATTATACTAGTAAAAAAAAGATAAGATCTCTTTTTTTTAACTTAATAGTTGTTACATATGCGATGTGAGAAATATAATGTCAACATTGTTGCAAGCATTGTGTGATAGCATTGAGATTTGATATACTCATTTAAAGTGAACACATCAATGTTATTTTCTTATTCGAAACCACAAAATATAGTGAAATAAATGTCAATGTAACTATGTTCAAAATAAACCGGCACAAGGAGATAGATATGGATAATGGCATTAATGCTTAAAATGCTTGTTTTTGGAGGCAAATTATGGGGAGAATACTGTTGGGATTTTGTCTTTGATTCTTTGTGTAACTTCATGAGAATTAGATAGGGTTAGAGTTCTATCATGATTAGGAGTTTGAGTTCTATCATGATTAGGAGTTAGAGTTCTATCATGATTAGGAGTTTGGGTTCCATCATGATTGAGAGTTTGAATCTTATTCTAATTAGGAAGTTAGGCTAGAAATAGGGTTTTGGTTTCCCTATATATATTCTTCTATTGGTGGAGGAAAAACCATGAAGAAAAAAATTAGAGATGTAGTAGATGAGAGAGAGAGGGTTTCATAGTTTTTATCTGTGCAAAGATTACAAGGAGTGGGCTTTGGAGAGAATATGAGAGTTGATTATGTATGTGAGGTTGAGAGATTGAGAGACGAGAGTTGAGTGGTTCCTCTTGTAGTTCTCTCTGATACATAGTGAATTTCTCATATTGTTGCCCCGTGGACGTAGGTCGAAGTTGGTCGACCGAACCACGTAAATCTCGGTGTTCTTTTTCTTGATTGTGATTGTTCTATCTTATTGATTGGGGTTGGCTTCCGAGTTGCGCATATCGTGGCAGGCGGGGAGAGTGAAATTCCCCAACAAGTGGTATCAGAGAGATGGTGATGGATCCGGGAGCGAGTTTGCAAGATAGAAGACGACGTCGTGCAAGATTGAAAATCGACATTACAAGAATCAAGATGAAAAGAAAAAAAGAGAAATGTTACTGTAGCAGAACACTGTAGCATGGCGGGCACTGTTCACGTGGGGATCCGACGATCCAGATTGATTTGTTAGCCGATTGATGATTTGGAGGCTGATTTTGGTGATCCAGGAGTCGTTCCTAAGGTTTTTCGACGTGCTGAATTCGTTTTAGCATCGGTTTAATCAAATTCAAACTCTACAATAAGGAGCAGGAGTTGTTGGTGTGTCTACTTGAGGAGGACAGTGCTAGATTAGGTGGAGCTTGCAAGCGAGCATGACCGAGTAACACACATGGAGATGAAGATGATGACGTTGGACTTGAAGATGGTGAGCGTTCATATTTGGTCCAAGCCAAGTAATGGAGGAGATAGAGGCATCCGGCTTGTTGTGTGGAGTAAGAGAGGTACACCGATATGATTTGAGACGAGCGATGCAGGTAGAGCACAAGGACAACAAGAGAGGTGAAGGCGTCACGGCGAAGCAGAAGATAGTGAGGATCATGAAGGCATCCAATTGGGAGTGCAGGTATTCTGATTTGAACTGTGAAAGAAATAGAAGATTCTAGCGAGAGAGACAAAGTTTTAAGACGACGATGATATATCTTCAAGGGAGTTTGAGAATCAAATCCAAGGTGGAGATTATTGGGATTTTGTCTTTGATTCTTTGTGTAACTTCATGAGAATTAGATAGGGTTAGAATTCTATCATGATTAGGAGTTTGGGTTCTATCATGATTAGGTGTTAGAGTTCTATCATGATTAAGAGTTTGGGTTCCATCATGATTGGGAGTTTGAATCTTATTCTAATTAGGAAGTTAGGCTAGAGATATGGTTTTGGTTTCCCTATATATATTCTTCTATTGGTGGAGGAAAAACCATGAAGAAAAAAGTAGACATGTAGTAGATGAGAGAGAGAGAGGGTTTCGTAGTCTTTATCTGTACAAAAGATTACAAGGAGTGGGCTTTAAAGAGAATATGAGAGTTGATTATGTATGTGAGGTTGAGAGATTGAGAGACGAGAGTTGAGTGATCCCTTTTGTTGTTCTTCCTGATACATAGTGAATTTCTCGTATTGTTGCCTCGTGGACGTAGGTCGAAGTTGGTCGACTGAACCACGTAAATCTCGGTGTTCTTTTTCTTGATTGTGGTTATTCTATCTTATTGATTGGGGTTGGCTTCAGAGTTGCACATATCGTGGTAGACGGGGAGAGTGAAATTCCCCAACAAATACATGTTATCAGACCGGTAGAACCCAAAAAATTGAAACCCTACAGAATTACATCCTAATTATGATTAGGTCTAGGGAACAATCAACGAGGTGCATCTACGGTTTTAGCGACGCAGCTAGAAACCTAACCATAATCGATGAAAAGAAAAGGATAAAACACAATGAATTTATACACAAATACACAGAGATTTAGTTAACAAGTTTTAGCAATCAATTTGATTACCTATGTTGTTTAAGTACAACAGATTCAGGGTCCACTGCTACCACACCAAACTCCTATGTCATAGTAAGAGTTAAGAGTTATAATTTTAGTCTAATAAGTCCCCGTTGGTCGATGACCCTCATGAAACATTGACTCGAAAAATGTATCTTTTCTTTAAATCCGATTTACAGATTTATGGCTGTTAAGATTTGAACATGAGCTGCTTTAATATCATGCTAAAGGGCTCTACCACAAAACTCCAAAGATGTGATGAGAATTAAATATTATAATTTTATACTGTAACACCAAATAAAGAAAAGAAGAACAGAGAATTCAAAAGCGGAAGACTGAAGACAAAAGAAAGGAAAAGGGTTCATCTCATCTCATATTGTCATTGTAAAGCCACCCACATAAAAAACTTGGTTTAATCCTTCATTCATGCATAGAATCATCAAGCATTACATACTGCTTATTACTGCCCAAAAACAAATCCTTACACAGCTCTCCATAAAACCTACTAACCAAATCCACAAACACTGGAGACTTCAAGCTATTCCAACAATAGAGAAGCTCCTCAACATCATTCAAGTCCCGTACCTTCCCTTCTTCAACAATCATCTCCACCAAATAATTCTCAAAACTCTTACATGCTTCATCAACATCCTCACCATCCTCAATCAATGTGATAAAAGCCGGAGTTATTGGTGAAGGGAAGGGAGCTTGGTCTCTCTCATTGAAGCTCTTTAGCTCCATCACTCTATCCATCTCTTCTCTATATTTCTTGAAAGGCTTAAATAGAGATTTTATGTATTGAAATCTCCTTCTTCGGTGACAATGGAGTTTCTTCTTCAAGGTTTGAATTGAGATGGGTCTTTTGAATGAGAGCTTTATCCTTGAGAAGAATTTGCAGGGCTTGAAAAGAGTGGATTTGAAGGAATTGAAGTATGGCATGAGGGAATGATTGGGGAGTAAATTTGAAGTAAAAGAAGAGGGAATGATTGTTTTTGTTGTGTTTGTTAGTTAGGAAGAAGGTGGAGTTTGTTGGAGGGAAAATTGGATATTTTGAAGTTTTTATAGTGGAAAGAGAAGAACAAGAAGTGGTTAAGTGGTGGAATTCATGTTTGCTCCTAAACTTTATTTTAGGAATTGATTTACAAGTTGTTGTTGTTATTGGACTTTGTGGCTGTCATGACATATATGATATATCTAACTAAAGAATACTTTGGTTAGTGCTATCATGATATAGAGATTCATGACAAAGTTCAAAGTTCATTCAACAAACATCCCTTAAAGAGATTATTTGCTAGATCGTTATTGTTTTATCATCAAATGCATGATATAACTTATATGTGTAAAAAAACACAATTCATGAAAGAATATAGTGCTACTTATATTAAAAATGAACCATAAATCCATAGAAATGTAATTAAATGATTATGATTGAGGAAATGATTGATGATTCAAATTCTTGGACGAAGGAGGTGGGATTTGTGAGATAACATGATGCAAATCCTTACTAATGATTTTTCTTCAAACTCGGGGGCTATAAGCTTTAGGTATTTATGTTAACTGATTATTGTTGGTAGGGTTGCATTCAGCCCGGATACGGCTTGGATATACTATATTCATATCCGCTTACTTATCACATATACGGATACTGTTGATGTTAATAATCACACATATGATGTACTGAATGTGAGATTGAGTGGGAGCCACTAACTTCTCTGAATATCCGATTTTGGGGTTGAGTTGATTCCTTCCTACACGTGTAACAAATCGTAAGAGGATGGAGACTAGTTCCCCCGTTGTCTTTCGATTATTAAGTTAGTGATGTACTTGAGTGGGAAAGTGATGAACTGTACGAGTTCTCTAGTGGAGAAATTCTGAGAAATTGTTTACCTTCGCATTTGGAATAGCTTTCCTTTTTATAGCCATGCAAGAGGGGTAGTATAGTCTTTTTGGCCGACCCTGAGCTGGCGGCTGAGTCAGCGTCAACTTTACAGGTGTCAGTCGTTGAGCAGTCACAGGATGGACGTTGTCACTTCGGCATTAATGAGATGGGATAGACGGCGCACGAAGCCGGTATGGTCCGATGTGTTATAAATAGTGCCAAGGATGGAGAAATGATGGCGCCTGCAGCATTTAATGTGATGTCGATGCATTGTCAGCAGGGTGTTCGAGGTCGAAGTTGCCTTTTGACTTGTATTGAGGGGTGCCGAGAAGTAACGCATTTCGAGTCGACGCAGCGAGACGCTAGCTAATTAGTCGATTGAGGGATGCTTAATTAGTCGCCTTTGATGAGAGGACCGACAAGTATCGCCATTCGAGTCAACTTCGCATGATGTCATTTCAGCGAATCGACTAGGTCGACCCTGACTGTTCTAAGTGTCGAGTTGGCTGAATAGTGCATGACGGGGAATATTCGCTGTTGTCGACAATGGGTCATAAGTTAACGACTGAAAATACCATAACAGATACAAATATGGATATACCCCAGTAAGGAAATTTTATATTCATATCTACTAAAATTGGATACAAATAAATATGCGGATATATGAGCGAATATGCATGCGGATACAAAATAGATATGAAAAAACTAGATAATATTAAAAAAAACATATGTAGATTATGTGATACAAAAGAGTTCATTAATATGTTCATTATATTTTCAAAAAACTAAGATTAGACATTTTGATCACCAAAATTAACCTCAACTACATAGTCTAAGGATTAAAACTATTGTAACAGTATGACTAATATGTATTTGGATATTTTATATACGACTCAAGATATTTTACTATAAAATTATATCTGTAACCATATCATATCAATTATAAAATTAAGTAACTGTATTGGTATTCTAAAGAAAATGGTTATGGATAGACTTCACGTCAAGGCTGGACTTGTGTACTCTATGATAGGCTGTGGGTCTTCCAATTCCAAATCTACAACAGCTGGTTACGGGCCCAAAGTACCTCTAGGCTCAAAGTCTACTAAAGTAACGAGTCTATTTATTTAGGAAAATGATAGGGGCACACCTCCAACCACAACCTCTGCCACACTCCCTCTCTCATTTGCTACAGTGCACCGGGCTCCACATGGGATTTTAAAATTTTAAAATCCCATGTGGGGCCCGGTGCACTGTAGCAAATGAGAGAGTGAATGTGGCTGAGGTTGTGGTTAGAGGTATGCCCCTAGTGCGACTCATTTATTTATTTGTTTATTATTTTTTTAAGAATATTTATTTTGTGTATTGATTTATAGTTTTTGAGATAAGTTGCCAAAGATGAAGTTCAAGGAAGCATCCATACTGTAGTAGTAGAAAATGTCTAAGTCCAGCTTGAACTTATCATTGTCAAGTCTTTGTCTGAAGTCAGCTAGGCCTAAAGCCCCATTCATAAAAGCCCGACGTACATCTGAGCCATAGCCCAAATATCCAAAGTACACATTTTCAGCCCGCATGAGTCTCTTGACTAGCAAGAAAAGCAAAGTTTGTTGCAAGATAAAACTCAACTCTATACTTACTAACTACAACTGTTAAAGTTGTAATCTATAAATTATAGGTATAAATTTCAAAACAATAATAGTCTAGTTATAGAAAGGATCATTTGTAGAACCGTCTTACTACTTACTATCAACTTGGCCATTATAAAATGTTAATTTCAAACAAAATAAAGTTATACCAAAACAATAGTTATAGCTATTGTTACATCAAACCTATGTGTAGTAAGTACGTGTGACAACAAAATCCAACAATTTTTCTAACAAAAATTACTTCAAAACAAATAGAATTTAATTCTCACAAAAGCCTAAGAGTTCAAAAAAGATTAATTTCATGGAGAGAAACAAACTATACCATATAGATATGAAAAATTCCTCAAGGACCCAAAATATAAGACCAATAGGGGGGACAAGTGAGGTGTCCCCCTTCTATTGGATAATGAGTTGGCCATCAATGATGGCCAACATTGGCCATCAATGATAACCAACTCATTATCCAATAGGAGGGGGACACCTCACTTGTCCCTCTTATTAGTCTCATATTTTTTTATCCCTGTAGCAAAGCTCTATAGATATAATAAATAGATATAGTATAGAGAGAGAGCGCGCGCACAACTAGCTCAAAAACGTGGGCACCACCAGTCATGCACAGGCTCAATGCCAATGGATTTCGGGTCAATGAGGCACATGGCAACCAAACCGCGCGCCTTGGAAAGATGGGATTTCTTTCCCCTTGGCCAGCGAAGATATTCCTTCTTCATTGTATGAAATCAACACAAAAAAATTCCAAAGGTTAATAAATACTGCTTTAAACCAATTTATTGGCTCATTGACCTTCTCCTTTTCTTTCTCTCCAAGAAAAAAAAAGGCCACGTGGGAACTTCGGAAAAGCCGAAAGGACTAGCACTTCATGACCTCTTCCACGTGGGATTATTTAATTGAGAAAGAAATTCGAGTCATCTATCGAGTTGCTTATATAGTGATATCAAACTTGAGGGTGTAAACGATGGAGTCCAATTGAATATTTAAGAGCTCATATGTGTATATATATATATTTTAATGAATGAATTTAAACCTTAGTTCAAATATTCATATCTAGAGCTTTTCGAATTCAAACAAGAATACTCGACATTTGGTAAATAATCACAAATATTTATCAAATATCAAAATATATTTATGTTATTAAATAACTTAATTTTTAAATAGTACTAGATTTCTAAAAGCTAACTTCTATTAGAATATTCTTTGTGATGTGACGACTTTAAAATGGAATATATTATCTGCATAGCATAATACAAAATGGAAGGTTTGACAAATAGCTCTTGTTTTGTTTTGTTACTTGTAGAAAAGAGCACTTGTTGTTGTCGGTGAGCTTTTCCATCTATAGGAATAAAACTCATGCTTTTCTACCATCTCACGCAAATAATCCTCTTCTTTGTTAGAATTTGACTAATAGCTCTCTTTGAAATATAGCTTTTCTTGGAATAAGTTACATCGTACGTACAAAATAGTATTTTGTCAATATCGTCTTTCTCTGTCTCCAACGAACTTGAGGAACACATTTAGCTGAGGAAACTTATACCCTGTTTGGATGGAGGGTAGAGAGGGGGAGGGGAAGAGAAATGAGGCTTTCATCTTGTTTGGGAGTTTTTTTAAGGAGGATAGAGAGGGGGAAGGAAGGGGAAAGGAGGGTAAAATTGCTTGGTTTTCTTTCCCTCCCGATTTGGGCGGTAGAGGAGGGTAAAGGAGGGTAAATGGGTGTAATGACATTCTAACCCCTATCAAAACAAATAAAAGGGCTGATGTGTTATTAGTATAAAGTCATTTATGTAAATTTACATATATTTATTTCTTTTCAACTTCATTCACCTTACTCAACTCACAAACAACATATTACAATTTTCTTCCCTTCCCTTCCCGTTGTTTACCTTTCCTTCCCTTCCCTTAGTAAACTCCCAAACACACCATTAGGCAAAGATAAAATTATGGGTGAAGAGTAGATAGTTAACTAATTATGGATCAAGGAGAAAGCATCCAGTGTTTCATATTCATAGCATTAATGGTATATTAAAGAGATATTTATCTTTGAATCATTATACAAATCTCTAAGTTTATTGATTTAAGGAAATTTATCCTTTTATGAACCATTATTTCAATACACTGGAAATCTGAATTTTTGAGTATGCATATCTATTTAGATTGATGTCAATAATACTACGTTCTTGTTAGTAAATTGGAAGAGCAAAGTTTTGAAGATTGACCAAAATTTTCATGCCGTACAATCTCCATCTATTAACTAAGGAAAGTAGTGACAAAAAACTCTTTAGCATATTTTATAATCACCAATTAAAGTTTTAGTAGTTGGTGACTCTTCTATCTAAAGAAAAGCGAGTCACATACGAACTTGTCGAGATTAAAAAAAACTATAGTTAATTAGCTCCCAAAGTCACGGTAGATTACGTTGTGGGATCCAACTCTCTGTTCATTTAACTACATTTAGAGGTCTTATAGATATAATAGTTTATAATAATTGTGAATGGTGTCATATGTTAGGCTTTATCAAACATATCCATGGATCTGTGTAGTTGATGCTGAGAATCAGCGGTCCGTGTCCGCTACTTGGACGGCTAACATAATTGCTAGCTCGTTAATGCAAGGTACATTTGTCTACTTAGACCAGCTTTTTTAATATGAACCGAACCACCGGCTCAATTGGCAAACCAAACATTAACTTATATGCTACTATGTAGTAGAGAGTATTCATCTTATCAGAACATTTACATATTGGAAAAGTTTTCTAAGTCATAAAAAATATAAAACTTATAGGCTACTAGGTAGAGAGTATTTGTCTTATCAGAACATTCACATATTGGAAAAGTTTTCTAAGTCATAAAAAAATGAAGAGAAACTTAGATATTTTAATCGATCACTTTGCAATTTAGAGGATGTTCTGATAAGATTTGTACCATTAACTAGGGATATAAAGACATCATATCGTCAGATCCAAATGCACGAGAGTATTAAATGAAAAATGCCTTAGGGACCTAAAAACACGGGACCCTACATGGGACAGGTGAGGTGTCGGCTCCCTGTCCCATGATGCACTGTTCATGAACAGTGCATCATGGG
>BQKN01057691.1:55308-66132 GCA_022839385.1 Asparagus kiusianus | reverse complement strand
GGTTCTTGTTTCCTTTGAGAAACGAGAATTCCGTTGTGATCTAATCTCTTGTTGTGCACCTTGCGCACCGGAGGTGCTGCCGAAATTTCCGCTGCGCACAACAGTATAGATTTACATAAAATATATAGTCTAAATTTTTATATACACACCAAAGCTGAAGACATAAGTATGAACTTTTATTTAATCTGTATTAGATGCCAGACATCTATACGCTATTAACATATTCAACACTTGATTAGATTAATTTAGATCGTGTCCAAGTCCAAACCCCTTACAGGCCTGTTTCACTAGTAATAGTTGCCGACGCCACCTCAAAAGACAATGATATAGTAATGAACAAAATACTATCCCTGTTTATCTTTGAATTCAGAGAAAGCATGGTTCCCTCATAATTATGTCTCAAATCTTTGTTATACTCAAAACACCAAAGGACACGGTGTTCATTTCATAACATACATAAAAAAATGCATGAAGATGCGGTGGTTATTGATTGTGACCACCGTTCTCTCTTTTGCTTTGACGTTGATCCCCTCTTCCCCTTTTCTTTTCTTTCCCCTACTAACTCTCTCACTCAAGGGGAATAATTCCTACGCTGGACCCTCTGTAGGAAATTATATAGCAAACTAAAATGGTTGATGAAGATGCCATATCTGGTCTAACATCAATCTAATTTTAATTGTGGTTATCATAAGTCAGATTATGCTGATAGATGATAATTACGTACATATCAGGTTTCACATTAGATTCTGATTGTATTAGACCTTGTGTCTTCATTCTTGATCATCCTAAGATGGGGCTTTTTTTTATTTATAAAGGTCTCTCTTTAGGAATTTTTCCCCCTCATTCAATTTCATTCCTTCTCCTTTTACTTGGACCCCACCTACCCTCCTTTCTCTCTCTTCCTCTCCCCCTCCTTATTTATCTCCCTACTCCCCCCTGTGCTGCTATGCACCAATCACTAGTATTTGAGAGTGAGAGAGATCGAGACTTGCGTTTCTTCTTCATTTGTTGAATTGTGCCTTCATATTTCTCCTCCCTAGCTACTCCTTCATAGGCCACTTTATTTTTCTGTCACCAATCAATAATACTTGAAAGAGGAGACTCTTGGTTTCTTCTTCATCATTTGAATTGAACCCCCCCAGTTCTGATATAAAGCCAATTATAGTGGAGATCCGTACTCTCCCTATACACCACCAGGCTTTCTTAAACCAACCCGTACGTAGAGAGGGGAAGAGATTCAAATTTGTCCATCTTCTTCTTCATTTTTTTTCGCATTTAAGCTTCACACTGCAAACATGGGCAACTATAGGTTCAGGCTATCTGACATGATGCCAAACTCTTGGTTCTACAAGCTCAAAGACATGAGCAAAGCCACAGCACATAACCCTCCAAAGAAAATCCTCCACCATCCAAAACCAACATCTAAACGACCAAATTCATCTTCATCCTCAAAGCAATTCCCTCCACAAAGCCAACTCTACATCCCGAATAGAGCCTCCTACTACTTTCCGAGCAGGGTCAAAACAGAGAAAACCCCAGTTTCTCCTTCTCATCATAAAGCGTTGGACACCCATTTCCCCATTTCCCCACCAAGAAAATCCAAGAAAACAGCCCAGAAAAAGCCCGTTAAACCCTCTCCACAACCTTCATCAACCGATATAGTCATCGACATGAAAAGCTTAAAGCCAATTCAAACAAAGCCCACGAAGACAATCGAGGCGCCAGAGATCGCCGGCAAGCACATAATGCTGAAGAGAGCTCAGCAAGGACTCCATCGGATCAAAGTTAAGCCAAGCTCACCCAAGGTTGAGATAAAGAACTTGCAGGCTGGTCGATATCGAAGAATGGCGAATTCGAAGAAATTGGGAGAGAGTTTTGCTGTGGTGAAGAAATCTGCAGACCCACGTAGAGATTTTAGAGAATCGATGGTAGAGATGATCGTTGAGCATGATATCCGAGCTTCCAGGGATTTGGAGGAGTTGCTTGCTTGTTATTTGTCATTGAATTCAGAGGAGTATCATGGGGTGATTGTTAAAGTGTTTGAAGAGATTTGGATTGATCTCACTGAGGTTAGAGTTTAGTGATTAAGCCTGCGGGGTGGTGTTTTTATTTAGGATATGTGATTGTAATTGTAAGAAATTTAGTTATAGTTAGATTATATATAGCTATATTTATTAGATTATTGTCTCTGTTTTTTTTATGTTTTTCCTTCTTTTTTAAAGTGTGATGGTGAGGTTTTGCCAATGAGTGAAAGGGAAGCGCGGGGTCGCCATCTTAAAGCATTTATTTGGGTTAGCCGTAACGTAATATGCAGTACCCCTATTGTATTTATATCACAACAAGGTCAATAAGGAAATAGTAATGCCTGTTATGCATTTGGGATTGATACACAGCTGTATTTTTCCTCACATCAAAAGTTGAATGAGGCCATTATACTTTTCTTCGGTGTATAATATAGACATAATTGAAGTATCAAGATCTCTTAACAGGACAAATTTTCAAAACCATTCTATTTAGCAACTTAATTACAAAAAACGATCTATTTGTAGCTTAATTATCAATATCAACCCAGTTTTAGTCAGTTCGCTGAAACTGGGTCGATTTTGATAATAAAAAAAAGTTACGAAACTTCACGGGACTTGAAGTCCCGTGAAGTTTCTTAAATTATTTTGCCAAAATCGACCCAGTTTCAACCAACTGGTTAAAACTGGGTCGATTTTGACAATTAAATTCAAAATGGGTCGTTTTTTGCAATTAAGTTTCTAAATGGGTTGATTTTGACAATTTGTCCTCTCTTAACAATACTTTAATTTCACGTGACACCGAAGCGATAACTGATAAATACATATACTTGAGAAATTATTCTCATTGGGCATCAGGGCCTAAGAGGTAATGAAAAAGTTAGGAACAATGAGTGGCTAGCTCGATATTGTATTGGAGATGTGTGTGCACTATCCCTATAACACTGAGAACTCCGGATTCGAGAGAACATCGATCAACTGTCAATGATGAATCCATGAAGGGGAAAACATAAAGAGGTTTTTGTCGATGGTTAAGAAAATGAATATGAAACATATCTCATTAGTAATTTCCAAGTTGATGATTACATTAATTCATGTACTTATTGAATTGATTTATAGTTTACGTGTGTCTCATCTCCGTCTCCCTTAATATGATTTTTTTTTTATGTAGGCGCGTGTATAGTATTTTTGGAATGAAGAAGTCCTTAATGCTACTAGCGAGTAGTGAAAAGTAGAAGGTAATTTCGACTGAGTTCATCCAACTTACCCATGAAGTATTGAATATGTTGAAATGTGAGAGATACATAGTTGAAGCTTTGAATGCGATCTTTGTTTATTTCTGCCCGCAAGGGACACTGAATACGACACCCACAATTTGCATTACTTCTATCAATTTCTTTTACTCAATTTGCACATATCAGCCTTTGAAGAAAACAAGTACGTACTCAAACATGAGCAAGGAACATCCCCCGCACGTGAGCATCATCTGACATGTATAATTCCAACCTCATCCACAATTTTAAAAAAAAACAAGAAGAGAAAAACAAAAAAGAAAGGTGAAGATGCTTTGAGAGCTTCAATTGGTTACCATCCAAAAACTATAGGATATTTCTCTATTTCTTGGCGAGCACCAAGACCAATGTGAAAGTGGCTTTTGTGAACCAACCCCAATTGAAGAAAGTGAAAACATCAAGATTCAATTTGAGAGCACCTATCAAAATGCGAATCCAAGTAAGCTAGTTACAGGCTTTTACAAGTTGCCAAAGTTTAAAAAAGGTGAACTTCAGAGAATCATGAAAATAGAAACATTCTTCTGTACAAAAACGCGGATTGTGGCTTCAGCAGATACCCATGGGCGTAAGAACACTAAGTTGTCATTCTCATAATATAAATTTGTGTGCTTTTAACGTAAAATGTTTTTCCTTTAAAAAAAATTGTATTTTAGAAATTTGGAGTACTTTTTCAGTTCAATTTGTGGATTAACTCTAATGTCTTGCATTGCAATAATAGTAATACAGATGTTCACTTAAATATGTTTGAATTCATGACTCAACTAAACAGTCTGATGTGACTCTATTCATCTATAAATTATTAAGCTGATAAATTATTTCCGCTAGAAACGATTAAGTTGTGGTAGTGTGTTTGACTAGATTCTAGACATTCAGTTCAATCTATTGGCTCTTCTAGCAAAGATATGAGATGAATTTTGTCATACATTAGGGGCTATTTGATTATTTTATTGTGAGGGAGTGTGAGATCATTGGTTGGGTTATTTTGAGAGTTGTTTGAGAGATTATAACTCGTTGTTTCTCCTTCATATAGTAAAATATCATCATCCTCTCCCCGTGGACGTAGGCAATTGTCGAACCACGTAAATCTCTGTGTTTGTGTGTGATTTTGGCCGTTATTTTGGGAATTGCACTTGTGTTTGGTTCTTCTCTCATCGCTCATCGACTCGTTTGGTTTGCGAGCACGCCTCCGTATGGCGCGCGACAAGTGGTATCAGAGCTAAAATTTTCAAATCTAGGGTTTGCAATGGGTGGAGGAAGATTCGCTGTTGGAAGCTTGGATCTTGAAGATCTAGGCTTCGGTGGAGACAACATTGCAGAGTTGCCATTGGAGATCTCGCTTTCCTCGTGTGGCTAGGAGATCGTGTTGGAACCCTATCTAGGGTTTAGTTGGGTAATTTCTCAATTCTATCAAGTCCGAATCTTTCTTTACAATTTGGAGTTTGCAAGCAATGAGAGAAAAAGTTAGTGAAAGTAGCAAGGCGATAATGAGTACAGTTCAGTTTGCACTTCAAAATACGAAGATAAGTGTTGTGAAGTATGACGACAAGATCAACTTTGATTTGTGAATGAGTGATGTGCAAGATGCACTGAACACTCAAAATTTGAAAGAAAACATCATGGTCCATGATAGGCCACCGAAGTATGATGAGGTGGTATGAGATAAGATGAACCGAAACGCTTGTGGGGTAATTAGATCTTGTTTGGAACAAAAATTGAAGTATGATATGATTGGTGTGACGTCTGCGATGAAGATGTGGGAGATTCTCAACAATAAGTATCTTACGAAGAGTGTTGAGAACCGTTTGCACTTGCTGCGAAGATTATTTAGATTCCAGATGTCCAGGGGTACCTCACTTGCGGATCATGTGAACAACTACACAAAGTTATTGTCCGACTTGGAGAACGTTGATGAAAAGATAACGGATGAGTACAATGTGATTATTTTGTTAGGCTCCTTACCCGATAATGAGTATGATACCTTTGTACTTACTTTGTTGAACGGTAGATCTTCCATCACCTATAGTGAAGTGACTAATGCATTAACGAATTACGATCTGAGCAGGAAGGACAATGAGATTTTAAGAGCTAGCACTTCAAGAGAGACATTGTCGATGAGATGAATGATTCTCTATCCGAGAGGTGGTAATCGAAACAGGTCAAAGTCAATGGGCCACTACCAATTATCGAAGAACTAGTGTGCTTTCTGCAAAGAACAAGGGCATTAGAAGAGAGATTGTCCGAAGCTCAGAGAGAAGGAGATAGCAAGAAGAATAGCCTGAAGGCCAATGAGCTGAATGTTGCTAAGAGTGGTAACGATTCCGATGATTCATGCTTTTCTCTATTGATTACTCTAGAGGTTAACCATGCGGATGCATCGAATTGGATGCTGGATTCTAGTGCTACTTATCATGTGACTTCCCGGAGAGATTGGTTTGCATCTTTTGAGAAGCTCGATAGGGGCGTGGTAGTCATGGGAAATGATCAATCATGTGGTATTTATGGGATATGTACCGTCAGGATTCAGATGCACGATGGAGTTGTTCGAGAGCTGAATGAAGTAAGATTTTTTCCTCAGTTGAAAAAGAATCTTATTTCCGTTGGAGCTTTGGAGGCAAAAAAAGGATTCAATGTGACTTTTGAGAACGATGTAGCAAAAGTTACTAAGAGATCTTTGGTAGTGATGAAGGGAGTCCGTAGTAAGAATCTTTATTATCTGAAGGGGGCACCGAGATTGGCCAGGTAGCTTCAACTGTTTCATAGGCGGATGCGAGCAGACTTTGACACTACAGATTGGGACACACAGGTAAAAAGTCACTGCATGTGCTATGCAAGCAAGGGCTATTGAAGGGAGCCAAAAGTGGGAAGATTGAATTTTGTGAGCACTGTGTTCTTGACAAGAAGACAAATGTGAAGTTCGGGACAGCCGTGAAATTACCCTAGAGGGGGATGAATATGGTAATATGCTAATCTAATCTGACTTAATGCTAATTTAAAACTTATTAATAATTTATGCTTGCAAGTATGATATACAACTAATTATGAGCAAGAATATGCAAAATAAACAAATGGTGATATAAACATAAACTAAAACACAAATGAGATAGTGTGTAAATAATTAACAAAAACACACAAAGATGATCACGGAGTTCGGTCCTTCTGACCTACGTCTCCGCTCCCCACTCTATGGGAGAATCCGCTATCACAACGGGTTTTCAATGTTCATCCAAAATGTTTACACTGCACAATCGATTTTCTAGCTCACTGAAAATTTTTATAATCTCACACACTTACAATCACACTCTACACCCTCTAGGTGTTGGCCTAGCTCATGTTGCCTTCCTCAAGTGCTCGGATTTGCAACATCTCCCTAGGCTTTACTACCGATGTCACTCCTCTTGAAATCGACCCCATCTCTCAGCACACACTTCTCTCAGTATATAAGTGTATTACAAAGTGTATCTCACAAATAAGTATAATAACAAATATTTACTCTCTAAACAAGGTGGGAACTCAATTAAGCTCACACTCTAAGTAACACTCACCACAACCCAAATAATATAATGTATAAAATACTAAAAGCTCAATAGCTTACGTGTGTAAACAAAGTGTAAAATCAAATATAAACTCAATTATAGTCTAGATTATGGAAATGATAATCAAACGTATAAATAGCTAGAGATTGAGTTTAGAAAACTTCTCTAATGATAAATGTAGGCGTTAAGAATTACCTATAGGTTCCCGCACATAGTTCGAAACGGAGAGAAGGTAATGAACGCTATTATCCGACTAAGAGAGGATTATCCAAGTCAAAGAGGATCATCCGATGCTATAAAAAGAAGTGAAGGAACGCACGTGAAACGTTAAAACGTGTGAAACGACAAAGCAAATACAATAAGGAGGGCTCTAGAGTGATCCGCACGAAGAAGTGAAATTTTGACCATGATGAGATTTGAATCCGAAAAATCTAAAAAGGAAAAAGTTGTATCACTCTTTGTCAGCTTTTCAACGCATCTTGAATCACTTCATTCTGAGGCCGGACAAGAGAATTAAAGCTAAAATACCAAAGACGATGCAAACTATCTCGGAAAATCCGAGTCACCTCAAAGTGACTCAGAAATTCCGAGTCATTTCGAAGTGACTTGCTCCCAGGTCAGCTCGCGACCTGTTTTTTGATAAGATTAGCTTCTACAACTCCTTGGGGTCATCCATAAATATGTGAGGTTATACTTAAACGTGTGGTAGCTGTTACACAACCGAAAACTCACCTAAATGGATAATAACGGTTGTTCTTTGATCCTATCCACAAACACGGTATTTAGAATCTATAAATACACCCCTAGCACCACCATAAAGACAGATCTGAAGGGAGCCACGAATTTTGGAGGAGCTAGGTCAAGGTTCTGACAAATTTGAGAGAGGCTAGCAAGATCTTGGCGAATTCATGTGCATAAAGTGTGGATTTCGAGAGATCTGAAGCCCATTTCACCTTTCCTCCAGATCAAACTTGGTTTTGATCTCGAGAAGAGTAGTACTCTCGCTTGGTCGAGATTATTTACTTCTGCGAATACTTCCTTTGTGAAGTAAGAGCATTAAATTTTCGTTCTGTCAACCACATCTGATCTGTGGCGGTCCACAGACTAACCCATCCCCGGCACAAAAAAAGATCTCACGTAAGCAGCGGGTAATAAACGTCCTCTACGTGTGTTTGAAGAGAGTTATAATTTTTATTTTTATTTGTGTAAGCGAGTAGTCTTATAAAAAGATTTAACTCTTTTGAATTCATTATAATCGATAAATGTGTAATGGATTCAGCAATGAAAATAACTTTCGACGCAAACAATAACAAGAGTGAAAGAGATGAGATGAAAGCTCAAACACGAAATGGTGATCTCTTCTTTCTCTTGTGAAAACCTCTTCACATAAACTTTTGTAAAACACACTTAAATAAACTTTAAACACCATTTAAACTTGTTTAAAAACTCTCTTAGTGGTTGGAAATAGTTATGGCAAAGGGGTATATATAGGGTAGAAGAAAACAGCCCAAGAAACCAACAAAAACCCATAAAAATAAAAACCAGCAAAATCTAGAAAATACTCATTACTGTGCAACGGTCACTTGATGGGTCGACTTATCCAGATCATGAGCGACTCATGACTGTATGGATCGACTCATGACTTCATAGGTCGACTCATCAGACTAAAATCCTAACTGCACAGGACTTCATGAGTCGACTCGTTACTATTCATAGGTCGACTCATCAGACTAAAATGCTAACTGTGCAGGACTTCATGAGTCGACTCGTCACTTTCATGAGTCGACTCAATCATGCACACAACCTAATTTGCACAGTAAATTCCAACTTTAAACTTCGTTTAAAAATATCAAATAAATTCCAAAAATTATAAAACTTTGAGAAATGTTTATAAACATGATAGTGAACATGTTATAAAAAGAATTTTTCAAATTACATCTCCCAATTATAAAAACTCTTCATTTTGTAAAATAGTCCAAATACATGAAAGCTTAAGAACACATATTTTTGACAAAATGACTTCAAACAAGTTTTAAACTTCTTTTAAATAGATTAATAGACTTTATAATGTTAGACCCTGAGGTCGCTATGAAAGAACCCTAGAGGGGGGTGAATAGGGTTTATGCTAATCTAATCCAATTTTATGCTAATTAATAAATTATTCTTGCAAGATAGATATACAATATGATATGAGCAAGAATGAGCAATATAACTAAGGTGATATATCCTAGCAATGAGATATATTATATGGTATATGCAAGGATATATTTAAACTATCACAATGGTGAAACAAACTAGTGGATAATATAAGCAAGATGCAATAAGCTATAAGATGAACAGTTATAAGTGCGCAAATGAAAACCAAACACTCTATATGTTCACGAGGTTCGGACCTTCCGTCCTTCCTCCCCGCTCCCCACTCTCGAGGAGAATCCATTACACAACCCGGTTTAGAAACTGAAACTTCTTAACACACTCGGTTTTCTAGCTAACCGAAAACTCTACATACTCGGTTATCAAGTCAACCGACAACTCTCACAAATCCTCACAAAGTACATACGCAAGCTACAACCTCAAGTGCTGGTCCTCACGTATCGACTCCCTCAAGTGCTCGGAATTATCACCTCTTACTAGGCCACTGATGCCACTCCTCTCGGTATCGACTCCGTCCTCACCACACACTCCTCTCGGTGTACAAGTGTATTACAAAGTGAACTTCACAATTAGGCACATAACACAAATAAATTTGTTCTCTACAATGGATGAGAACACAATGTAAGCTCACACTCTAAGTCACACAATCCCACAACCCAATTATACAATGTATGTAAATACAATAAGCTCAATGGTTGTGTGTGTAAACAAAGAGTAAATAAAATCAACTAATCTCAATATAAACACTAGCTTAATAAAATAGTAATTAAACAATATAAATGTAAAGCTAGATTGAGTTTAGGAAAACTTCTCTATAGATAACAAGAGAGAGGGAGAAGAGTGAATGCTCAAACACCAAGGATGATCTCCACTTGCTCTTGTGAAATTCTCTTCACAAACAAAACTCTTAAACACTCTTTTAAACAAACTAAAACAAACTTTAAACCCTTATTAAACTTGTTTAAAACATTCTCTTAAATTCAACTAAAAATTGAGAGCAATGAGGTATTTATAGGAACCCAAAACTTTAGCAAAAACCCCAAAAAAAGACCAAAAAAGCCCCCAGAAAACACTGCTGAAAACTAGTCGTTACTGTGCAACGACTCTTTCATAAGTCGACTCATGAGTTGACTTATGAGTCGACTAATGAGTCGGCTTATATGAGTCGACTCAGCAAAAGAAAAATTATAACTACGCTGCTCTTCGTGAGTCGACTTATGAGTCGACTAATGAGTCGACGAAACATGCACAGACCTGAAGTGCACAGAAAAACTCAACTTTAAACCATGTTAAAAAATATCAAATAAATTCCAAAAATTATGAAACTTTGGGAGATGATTGTAGACATGATAATAAATATGCTACAAAAACTGGTTTTTAAAAAGGACCTCCCAAATGAGAAATATCATTATTTTACAAAATAGTCCAAAACATAAAAATGTGAACACATGAATTTTAACATTTTGGCTAAACCATGTTTTAAAATTTTACAAAATGATTTTGTAGACTTAATAAAAGATATATATGATTATTGTTAAGTCTATAGACCAAGAAAACAATATTTCCATAAAAATACTTGTTTTGCAAACTTTCAAAACAATAAACATGATTTCATTGAACTAAATAAAATTGATATTGATGAAATCATATGTAAGCATATAAACATAAAACAAAAATATATTTTCTAATTATATTCAATTGTTTCATATTTAAACTTGAAAAACCAAAACAATAAATATGAAAGATGTAATTTCATATTTATATAAACTTGGAAACAAAAACATGTATGTATACATATACCTATATATACCAAAACTAAATTGT
>BQKN01057691.1:43407-54908 GCA_022839385.1 Asparagus kiusianus | reverse complement strand
ATGTGTGTGTATATATGATTGAGCTTAAAGTACCAACACACATAATATAAACCTAAACTAATGTTACCCAAACTTGATCTTGATCTTCAATAAGCTTGACTAGGTACACATTGCGGATGAAGCTAGAACTTGGATCTTCAACTTGAATTGCATAGGCTTCAACCACTATTCCGCCAACCTCCATTGGATATGATCGTTAAAACGCAATTCCATTCATCCTCCAACTTATTATTTGTCTACAATAAATAACAAATCACAAACACTAGACAAACAATATTAGATGTAAATTGTTTATTAAATCATCATCAAAATAAGAAGGCCAACATATAAAAAATATTCAATAGTGTAAACAAGTCTTTAATCTATAAACATGTTATTTTGCAAAGTTACAAAAAATATGAACTCTCAAAAGTAGAAAAAATAATTTCATTGAATTATTAAAGTTTGATATTGATGAAATCATTATAAGCATGTATAAACATAAAACAATTTGTGTAAATATGACTATATCCATTTGTTTCATATTTATATGGATAAACACATTATTTACCAAAAACAAAAATAAAAAATTGAAATGTGTATGTATATAACTATTAGTTTCATATTTATATACTTTAAACTTAAAAACAAAAACAATAAAAACGAAAGCAATATATGTGTTTAGTATGAGCTCTAAGTATCAACACACAAAGTATAAACCTAAACTAATATACCCAAGATGAAAGATCTTCAATATGCTCGACTTGGTTGCGGATGAAGCTTGAACTTGAATCTCAATTTGAGTTATGCATAGCTTCAATCCTATTTCCACCAACCTCCATTTGAATGTCATCGTTAAGCTTAATCCATCTAACCTCCAACATCGATGTTTGTCTAGAATACCTAATGCATAAACTTAAACACTAGACAAATGATGTTAGAGATTATTTGTAAATCATCAAAATAAGATTAGGGAGTAGGCTCATAAATATGAGGCCTAAAATATACATAGGACGACAGACATCTTAGACTACGTGCACATAGATGTTTGGGGTCCCACCAAGACGGTATTACTTATTGGTCGATATTGGTTCGTCACTTTTGTAGATAACTATTCTAAGCGTTGTTGGGTGTACACCATGAAGCATAAGAATGAAGTCTTAGAGTTATTTGTAGAGTGGAAGAGAATATTAGAACTGCAAACTGGGAGAAAGATAAAGACGTTGAGATCTGACAACGGCGACGAGTACACTTCAGACCCCTTTTAGTAGTTATGTCGAGATGAGGGCATAGAGAGACACTTCATAATTAGTCACACGTCACAGCAGAATGGGGTGGCAGAGAGATTGAATCGGTCTTTACTGGAGAATGTCTAATATTTGTTATCGCAAAATGATTTGGAGAAGATCTTTTGAGCTGGGGTACTTTCATATGCGAGCCACCTCATTAATAGGCCGCCTTCATCATCGATTGAGGGGAAAACTCGTATGGAGATGTGGTCGGGAGAGCCAGCACACGATCATGATCAACTCAAGGTATTTGGGTGCCCTGTATTTTATCATGTGAAGACTGACAAATTAGAACCTCGAGTTAGAAAGGTCATATTTGTTGGATTCAAGCATGGTGTGAAACGATACAAGTTTTAGGATCCAGTTGATAAGAAGATTGTACTGAGTAGAGACGTCACTTTTGATGAGGCTTCAATCTTAAAGCTTCCCAGCTCTCATCAGGTGAAGAGCACCCCGACAAAGGAGATATCGCAGGTAGTGGAGATTGATACAGTTCCACAGTGTCCAGATGATATTGCGTCCATTAGAGTGCCGATTGAGGTGACCCCAGGCGAGCACGATGATGATTTGGAGGATACAAGTTTAGCAAAGCAGAATCAGGAACCGATGGCTCAGGTTCAGGATTTGATTACGATTCAGAGACGCAGGAGAGACATACGGTTGTCAGCTAGGTATACGAATACAGTCATTGCTTATGAACTTCTGGTGGAGAGTGTCGATGAGATGGTTTCTACTACATTCAAAGAGGCTGAGCAGAGTTCAAAGGCTGATTTGTGGTAGGAAGCTATGCGGGAGGAGATGGAATCTCTTCAAAAGAACGACACATGGGTGCTTATTGAGCTTCCATAGGGGCGGAAGGCTATTGGTTGCAAATGGATGTATACAAAGGAGGAGGGCATTAAAGGCACTCAGGTAAAGTTCAAAGCTAGGTTAGTAGCGAAGAGCTATGCACAGGAAGAAGGCATTTATTACAATGAGGTCTTTTCTCCTATGGTGAAGCACTCTTCGATTCAAATCTTGCTAGATTTGGTGACACAATATGGTTTGGAATTGGATCAATTAGATGTAAAAACAACATTTCTTTATGGTGATCTTGATGAGAAAATCTATATGACTCAACCATTAGGGTTTCGAGCTACATGGAATAAGAAATTGGTTTGCAGATTGAAGAAATCGCTAAACAGTTTGAAGCAATCTCCGCGACAATGGTATAGACGATTCGATAGGTTTATGCTCGGTCGTTCATACATTAGGAGCTAGTTTGATCCTTATGCATATTATCGCAAGTTGCGAGAAGGTGCGTATATTTATTTGTTGCTTTATGTCGATGACATGTTGGTTGCTTCTATTTTTAGATCCGCTATAGATGCGTTGAAGGTATAACTTTTGAAAGAGTTTGAGATGAAGGATTTGGGTGAAGCGAAGCACATTTTGGGGAAGGAGATCGGTAGAGACAGATATAGGGGCAGAATTTGTTTGACACGGGTAGCTTATTTGAAGAAGGTGCTACAACGGTTTAATGTGAGTATGGAGACAAAGCCAGTTGGTATACCATTGAGAGTCCATTTGAACCTTTCAGCTGACCTTTCACCGAAGGCAGTTGAAGATAGAGAGTTAATGTCGAAGACTCCATATGCGAGCGTAGCGGGAAGTTTGATGTACGTCATAGTTTGTACAATGCCAGATTTGTCACAGGTAGTGAGCATGGTTTCGAGATACATGCACGACCCAGGTCTGGGTCATTAGGATGTCGTGAGATGGATTTTGAGGTACATTCGAGGTACTCTCAACGTTGGTTTGGTTTTTAAGCGGGACACTAGCAGTGGACAACTATGTATTGGATACATAGATTCGGACTACACTGGAGATTTGGATAAATGTCGGTCGACGACAAGGTTTGTGTTCACTTTGAGCCGTGCGCCTGTGTGTTGGAGATGCACCTTGCAGTCTACGGTGGATTTGTCGATGATGGAGGCAGAGTATATGGTGATTACGGAGGCTGTTAAGGAGGCGATTTGGCTTTGAGGATTTTTGGAGGATCTTGGTGTTTCGCAGCGATCCGTCACCATTTATTGTGATAGCAGCTATTTATTTGGTGAAGAATCAGGTCTTTCATGCGAGGACGAAGCATATTGACGTTCGTTATCACTTCATTCGGGATGTTCTTGAAGATGAGGATGTGGAGCTTATGAAGATTCACACAAAAGATAATCCAACGGATATGCTCATGAAGGTGATTCCGAGCAATAAGTTTGATCATTGTAGAAACGTATTGCACATTCGTGATTGTTAAGGCCTTTCAATGCCATTTGGATGAACTACAGACGGCTTGATCCCTTGGAAGAAGGGATACGTAGGCAACCATATTAGCGTAGCCGGTTTTGGCAAGACGACGCATTGATGCTCATGTTGATGTCGGCTTAGTTTTCGGGATGTTCTTGAAGATGAGGATGTGGAGCTTATGAAGATTCACACAAAAGATAATTCAACGGATATGCTCATGAAGGTGATTCCGAGCAATAAGTTTGATCATTGTAGAAACGTATTGCACATTCGTGATTGTTAAGGCCTTTCAATGCCATTTGGATGAACTACGGACGGCTTGATCCCTTGGAAGAAGGGATACGTAGGCAACCATATTAGCGTAGCCGGTTTTGGCAAGACGACGCATTGATGCTCATGTTGGTGTCGGCTTAGTTTTGGGAACACTTCGCCGAGGTGGAGAATTATAGAAAACAGCGTCAAATTGTTCAAAATGTTGGAAAATGTGAAAAATCAGCATCCACAGGTGTAGTGTGTGCCACACCCAGGGGTGGCAGAAGCTGTCTGCTACAATTCGTTGTTAAGGGTGTAGTGTGTGCCACACCCGAGTGTGGCAGACGTGTTTTCTGATTCCCATCCTGTTTTGGATTGTGTTTTGTTATAAATAGAAACACGTCTTTCTAGGGTTTAGGAGAAGAGATAATCAGAGAAAATTAGTTTTTTAGCACTTTGAGAGGGAGATTATTGAGAGTGAGTGTGAGATAATTGGTTGGGTTATTTTGAGAGTTGTTTGAGAGATTGCAACCCATTTTTTCTCCTCCATATAGTGAAATTTCCCCATCCTCTCCCCGTGGACGTAGGTAATTGTCAAACTACGTAAATCTCTGTGTTTGTATGTGATTTTGGCCGTTATTTTGGTAATTGCACTTGTGTTTAGTTTTTCTCTCATTGCTCGCCGACTCGTTTGGTTCGCGAGCAAGCTTCCACATGGCGCGCGACATATTTTTGTGTAGATTATTTGGGAAGTTGTTATCTAGAAAAAGTACATCTGACTCTATTGTAAATCTAAACCGAAATTAGCTCAAAATGGAGAGAACTGATGATCAAAGGCGGCCACATCAGCTTTTGGGTGCCACCTCACCCATAAGTTTTGTCAACCAAACATTATAAATTAAGTAAAGTGTTGAGTTTGGATTTTTATTTTAAGAAACGAGAGGCTACAGGTACAATATCTTTCCTTGCTTTTCTTCAACAAAAGCGAGCAACAAAACAACCCCTTAGGAGAACAATTAGACGGCTGCATTGTTGAATATAATCGACCCATCGCCATCACTCAAGTAAGATTGTGTGTGTAGAGAGAGAGAAATAGGTATGCTTGGTACCAAACATAAAAAATGATGACCATCGTCATCACTCAAGTAAGATTGTGTGTGTAGAGAGAGAAAGAAATGGGTATGCTTGGTACCAAGCATAAAAAATGGTGCTTAATAGTGAGGTGTCACACTGCCCTCCACTCATTGAAATTGGGGCTCACACTCACATGAGTTGAGGAGTTGTTTGGAATGACAATGAGTGGATGGGAATGTGATACATAAGTACCAAGCACCAAATTTGTGCGTGGTAAAAAGCATATGTATATATATATAGGTAAAAGCTTATGTCAACTTAAGTGGATAGGAATGTGTCATCCACCAACTTTTTTAACCGTTGATATTGCATTGAGATCCGTGATAGATATGAAAAATCTTTTTAAGATTTGTGCATCTTTTGATGGCACAAATCTTGAGACAATATATGAGTGGATAAAAAGTTTGGTGGACAATGTCTCTTATCCACTTAAGTGGATAGGAGTTTTACTATATATATATATATATATATATATACTCAAGAAATATGCAATTGAATTAGCAGAGTCTATCTTAGTTTATGGGCTTTGCAACTATAAAACCCTAAGTTTTATCTAATAAGTGTTAGTTTTTAACTTACAAACAAAGTTGTTACTCGATAAATATTGTGTTAAATAATGAACTTTACCTTCCTCGCCCCTCCCATTGCAACTACCCCCGTCCCCCACTCGTTACCGCTCGCTCGCTCCCTCCCTCCCTCCACGTGGTTCCTTCCTCCCCTCGCGATGCAAACGGCACAGGAACAAAATACTAAACCAAACAAGAAAAATCAAAACCCTATTATCAATTACATGAGATCAATCATAATAACAACAATTTTTTTCCGGCAACCCACATTTGATAGATTCAATTGCAATTTGAGGGGGATGTCAAATATTGTACATAACTGCATATCTTATTTATTGCTAGAATAGTTCATCTTTATCTGTATATAAACAGTACAATATTAATAAAGAAAATATCTCTTTTTTTTCCTTTCTAAAAGCTCTGTTTTTATAAGCTGCGCAATTTAATTACAAGGTATAAATATATCTACTAAACATGCAAAATTCGGATTAAGGTCTCTTTTACAGAAAAACATTTTTGAGACATCAACTCGGTGCAGACAAAAGAGAATTCTGTACTAAGACTGCAGAATTTTATGATCGGGCTACGTAATTAGTAATGTGGATTTGAAACATCATGGCAGAAAAATTTCATGCCTCAAGAGAGAGAGAGAAATTAGTAATGTGGATTTGAAACATCATGGCAGAAAAAATTCACGCCGAGAGAGAGAGAGAGAGAGAGAGAGAGACCAATTTTCAAGGACGAGTGATCAGCCAAGAGAAGCATTGAGGGGCTGTTTGGATGCATTTAGGAAACTAGAGTTTTTATGACACAAAATAGAAAGTGGTTATCCACCTCATCACTTTCCATTCAGATGTTTACATTGTTTGTTAGGAATCTTTGTGAATCCTAAAATAATAGTATTACATTGTTTGGATAGTATAATGTAAACTAGAGTATTTATGACACAAAATGGAAAGTAGTTATCCACCTCATCATTTTCTACAAGGTTTTGACTTTTTTATTATTATTTTGGATACATTTATGACATTGTGTAAGCTTTCCAACAAAATCACTCCTAATTTTGGTGATTTTGCTTTCGGTGACATCTCATCAAAAGGTGTAAGCTTTTCATGTAAAAGAGAATTTAAACAAACAATGTAAAGTGATGAAAGCTGACATTGGGACCAACTTTTTTACATTTTCCATCATTTTACATGGTAAAAACATCCAACCAAACTGCCCCTGAGCGTCTTGTTCGCTGCAAGCCTGCAACTCCAACATAAAGGAACCTGAACTTTCTTCGCATTGGACCATAAAGGACCAGTTCATGCAAGGCTAGCTATTGTTGTTTAAAGAGAATCCCAATTTAACGAGATTAGTTTTTAAGTCCAGTTTTTGGCCGTATAGTCCATTCAATCTGCAAAAGAATGTTAGACTATAAAACTATAATATAGAGGTCTTTGGCATGATATATCCAAAAAAAGTAAGTTTAAACTGGATTTAAGAAAGCTCAGATTTCAGCTCATAAAAAAGATCAGCAATCTACAAGTTCAACCCTCAACTCCTATTATAACTTCAGAGGTTTTTACAGCAAGCTAAATTATTTTAATGTATTGTCAGAGCAATTCGTGTGGAAATCTGATACCAGTGATGTATGTGCAATGTAGACTTGCGAAAGCATAAAATTTTGTGGTGAAGTTCTAGTACTGTAAATGTGCGTCAGCGGCAAACAGACATTAAGAATTGTATTTTTTTTATTACAAGATGTAAAAATGGGGTCCTTAGGCTAATAATTTAAAGTACCAATTTACGTGAAAGGGCCTTATGTTTCCGAAGTATAAAGTTTATGTAGAATTGGCGAAAACATTAGAGAAGATCATGAAAAATGGAGCAGACAAGCATTTGGGTACTTTCCGGTCGACCGCGAGCTTTGGCGCGGTCGACCGCAAACGTGCACGACTACAGGGTGTATTTCTGCACTCTGGCCGGTCAACTGACGCGGTCGAACGCCAAAATTCTGTAATCGATTTTGATTTCTGTCTTTATAGTTGGTCGACCGCGACGATTTTAACGGTCGACCGCCAGTCGGGTTTGGGTCTGATTGTGATTTCCTGTTCTGATTTGGTTTTTGTTTTGATATATATATTGAAACATGTTTTAGGGTTTCGGGGAGTGGAAAAGGGATTTGTTTTGAGCATAGAAAAAAGAGTTTTGCTGGAGCTATTGGTTAGGGTTTTGTTTGAGAGATTGAGAGCTTTGTTTGTGAGATTAATTGGTGAGTTTGAGTGATTTTATAATCTCAATTTGTACTCTCCTTCTTTATTAGTGAAAACTCATCCCCTTTTTGCCCCGTGAACGTAGAAAATTTGCCGAACCACGTAAAATTCGTTTATTTATGTTTGTGTTGTTATTTTGAATTGTTTTGCTTTTTCTCTCGACATTGGTATTTGTTCTCGACACCCTATCAATTTGGTCACCACGCACAACAAGTGGTATCAGAGCTTTAGGCTATGCTTGGGATTAGGTGGAGGAGTAGATCGCTTTGGAAGCTCATCTAGGGCTTTAGTTGGTGATAAATGTGGGATTTTTACTATTGTGGATCTCGTTTCCATCGTTTGGGTTGAGATCTTTCGGAGGCTCTTATTAGGGTTTCAGTTGGAGGTAAAAATCTCTCTTTTTCAATTTAGATTTATTCTTCAGTTATTCCGCATTGGTTTGTTGATGCTTTGAGAAAGATGGCCGAGAAAGAAGTTGTGGATGGTACTTCTGGCGTGAAGACAGTCCAAAATTTAAGTATTCACTCTATGAAGATAGATATGGAGAAATTTAATGGTACTAATAATTTTGTTCTTTGGAGATGTGAAGTCTTGAATGCGCTCAGCGCAAAATTTAGAGTACACTTTGGAGTTGTACGGGAAACCGGATGACATTGAGAAGAAGGTTTGGAAGAAGATGAATCAAACGGTGTGTGGTGTGATTAGGTCTTGTTTAACACAAGATTTAAAATATGATGTGATCAATGAGACTTCGACAAAGAAGATTTGGGAGATCCTAGAGAGCAAGTATTTGGCAAAGAGTGTGAAAAACCGCTTGTATTTGAAGAGGAGACTTTATCGCTTCCAATTGAAGAAGGAAACCTCCATTGGTGATTACATGAACAACTACACGAAGCTTCTTATAGATTTGACGAATGTAGATGTTATGATTAAAGATGAGGACAAGATGTTGTTATTGTTGAGTTCATTGCCCGATGAGAAATATGAGACCTTCGTTCTTACTCTTATTAATGGGAATGCATCTCTTTCGTATAGTGAGGTCACCGCTGTACTTGTGAATCATCAGCTTCGGAAGAAGGATAATGATACTTCGATTGATACAGTAGCGAGGACATTGGTCGCAAGAGGGAAGAGTCCAAATCATAGTAGGAGATCACAGTCTAGAGGAGCACACCCTACAGTTGGTAAGAATCAGTGTGCCTTTTATAAAGAATATAGACATCGGAAAGCCAAAATGCCTAAAGTTGACAGATCGAACCGGTAAGAAAAAGGGTTGAGCTATTCAAGCTTCAGAGGTGAATGTTGCCAAGACTAGTGGAGACAATTCAGATTCTTCGGGCTATTCGTGCCCTGCACTATCGTCAGTTTGTGTTGTCGACTCTACAGAGTGGATATTAAATTTGGGGGTTTCTTACCATATTTGCCCTAGGAGGGATTGGTTCTCTAGCTTTAGGAAGTTGAAAAGAGAGGATGTTGTGCTCATGTGTAATGATCATGAATGTCCTATTGGTGGTATCGGTACTATTCGTATTAGGATGTGTGACGGGGTGATTCGGAAGTTGGATGAAGTGAGGTTCGTTTCGCAGTTGAAAAAGAACATCGTTTCACTTGGAGTTTTGAAGGCATGTGGCAATCGGGGACCTTAGAGGATGCATCTTTGAAGTTCACATTTGGGTCCATGATTGTGATGAAGGGTGTCAAAAAAAAGAATTTGTACTATTTGATTGGGAGCATGGTGATTGGTGGAGAGCTAACGACGTTTTTGGATTTAGCTAAACTGTGACGTTTGTTGATGTTGGGATATTTAATTGTTGATGTCGTACATGGATTGTTGAGGAGTACTTTGACCTGCAGATTAAAGTCCTGTGAGCTCATTGGTATGAGCAAGAAGACCAAGATGGAGTTTGGCACTTCTATTCACCGAGCAAAGGATCTTCTAGGTGGTGTTCATTCAGGCATTTAGGGGTTTTCCAAGGAGGTATCATTGAGAGGTAATAAGTATTTGGTTTCCTTTGTTAGTGACTGTTCTTGGCATTTATGGGTTGTAACCAAGTCCTATTGGTGTGAAGTCCTAGTAGTCAATAATAGGTGGAAAAAGTGTATTGGCAGAAAGGTAATACGTCGTTCTGATTTTGGTAGGAGTTCTTTTCTATATTTATACCGAGCTCACGGCAGTTTGAGACACTTCATTGAAGAGGAAACATTGGGACGATGAGATGAGGTGGCAGATTTGATGAGTCGTTCCTTGTTGGAGGAGGATCGGTGTTTGATGTCGAGCATTGGTTTGCAGAGTAGTTATGGTGTTGAGGTTTCGACATATTAGAGTCATCTTATTCATAGGTTGCTGACTGCTATGTTTGGGGTATTTGGATCTGGTGGAGCTACTTCAGATTTTGGATTGCTTTAAATATTTTGTCGCCCAGCATATTGTCACATCCAAGATGTAAGATTTGATCCGAGTGCACATTTGGGACTCAGATCAAATTAACACTTGCAAAATTAAGCAAAATTTTGATAAAAAATCAATCATATTATTAATCACTTGCAATTATATAATTTACAAATACAAAATTCATAGAAATTAAAATGATAAAAATAAATTCTTTATTAACAATCAGTTAATCACTAATAATTACAAATTTATTTTAGAATTCGTCACATCACAATAGATAAATACATCCCAACTAGGTTGGCACATACTCATCTTTATCACTATTATTTGCAACTCTTTTCAAAATAATTTATCATAAATTTTTAGCTAAGAAATAAAAATTACAAACTCATGAATAATTTCTACTCTTTATCTCTATCTCCTATTGCCAACTCTTTAAGTTTATCTTTAATACTAGTCATTCAATTAATGTCTTGAGTTCTCTTCTCGTACCTCCACTAATCTTGTAGGCATATTACCGCATGTACGGTAGACGGATCTAACGATGTCCTGTGGTCACCGATCAAACGTCCTGATATGTTGAAGGCAGATTCCGAAGATACCGTGAAAATACGTATTGTTAGTAAGTCACGAGCCATGATAGAAAATATAGGATATAAAATAGTTCCATCCATATACTCTCCACCATTGCAAAATATCAAAACTTTTATTTTAACTTTTAACTAAAGATGCAGTTAAATATTGTTCAATTTCAGAACTTCCATTGATGATCCAGATCCAAATCTACCAGTTAGCTGAGCTATCAATAATTCCCTATCAAAACTCTTACATTTCCCCTGACTTGAACTCGTAGAAGCAGAAGCTGTAGGCTGATGTCACTACAACAAAATACATCATTGCCGA
Organism: Asparagus kiusianus; assembly: GCA_022839385.1. Classification (NCBI taxonomy): domain Eukaryota; kingdom Viridiplantae; phylum Streptophyta; class Magnoliopsida; order Asparagales; family Asparagaceae; genus Asparagus; species Asparagus kiusianus. The sequence goes on along the minus strand of BQKN01057691.1, from coordinate 43,852 downwards.
CAAAAGAAAAACGTCGGGAAATGTTTAAAAAACGTCGGGAAAAATCTTTCCCGACGCAAACTGCAACGTCGCTAACGCGTCACTAAAAGTGCGTCAAGGAAAATATTTAGCGACGCAAACACACTGTGTCGGGAAAAGTCAACACTTTTGGCGACGCTTGATGCGTCGGGAAAAGCACAACCTTTAGCGACGCATAACAATTTGCGTCGGCAAAAGCATATAGTATTTTTTCCATATACATGGTTGCGTCGGGAAATCTTACACTTTTGGCGACGTAGGTAACGTCGGCAAAGGGTAATGCGTCGGCAAAAGTGCACTTTTGCCGACGCAGAGTATAGCGTCGCCAAAGATCTCATCTTTGGCGACGCATATTTGCGTCGCTAAAAGATAAAATAACATCAACAAAAGTGTTACTTTTAGTGACGCTTATCAACACTAATTTGCA
>BQKN01057691.1:14274-28407 GCA_022839385.1 Asparagus kiusianus | reverse complement strand
TTTTTACCGACGAAATAAAAAAAACGTCGGGAATTCCATAACTTTTATCGACGCTGAGTTAAAACGTCGCTAATAATATACACTTTTAGCGACGCTAATTATAAACGTCGGGAAAAATATATTTTTTGCCGACGCTAACTAAAAACGTCGGGAAAAACACAGTTTTTGGCGACGTATTTAACCATGCGTCGGGAATAAGCGTCGGGAAAAGTGCAATTTGTTGTAGTGTGTGTACTTACACCATATTTAGTTGCATACTCATCATATAATCTTTGAGAATAAGTTCTAATAGTATTATGATGAGTAAGAGTAGTAATAATTTGACCACCATTAGTGTCTATAATCATGTTACCATACAAAAAATTTAACAAATTTCGAATGCTAACATCCTTCAAACATAAAGCAATAAGAAACCCAAACCAAAAATAATAGGAATATGCCTAAATATTTATTAAATTTACTTTCTATTTAAAATCATATTTCTAAAATAATTATCCATGCGATAATTATTAAAAAAAGTTTGAATATTTAAAACTTGTAAAGCGGCTTGAATAATCTATAGTTGGATAATAACAACCAAATAATAACATAGTAGCATCTTAAAAAATTTGTAATATTTTTTTTACACTATATATAACTATCCATTCATCCCCAGTTATTCCATACATATTACCAGAGCTAGAACTAGAAGTATAGAAAGCAATAAAATTATTTATAATTTCTTTATACTCTATTACAATATTTAATATTGCATAGGTAGAATTCCACCTATGGTCAACATCTTTTAGAATTAATGTGGGTTTAAGATTTTTTATACAATTATTTTCATCTTTTAAGTCTTTGTTCAAAAGCATTATGACTTTTCTATCATGAATTTTATTTCACCGGATTCACTTTGAACAATTAAATTTAAAACATGACACATACATCTAATATGAAAAATATCAGCATGACATGACAATAGCAAAGATGATTTGATATGATCAATAGATACATTATTATTACTTGTTATATCTAGTGAAATAGAAAATAATTTTTCTAAAATTTTTAATTTTGTAAGTTCTTCTAATATTAAATTTATAATATTAATACCACTATGTGAATTTTTAAATGCAATAAAAAATAACTCTTTTAATATTTGCCAATTATTAGCAATCCAGTGTGTTGTGATACATAAATAATCAGTTTGTGTTTTAGATGTCCAAATATCAGAAGTTAAAGAAAATTTACAGTTTAGATTTTAAAAATAAGAAATTATTTTTACTTGTTCCTCGTGATAATCTTTCAAAATATCACGTTGACAAGATTGACGATAAATTTTGTAAATACGGGATAAAAACCATCTGTAATCATATCTTCAAATTCATCATCTTCTACTAATTAAAAAGGAAGATATTTAAGAACAATAAATTTGATGACGCATTTTTTGGCTTTAATTGCGTCATAGTTCCAACTACTGAGATTACCAGAGGATGAGGATTGTGAGAGTAAAGATTGTTGGATATCACCTTGAGACATTGCCTAACCTCTGTTGTACTTTTCTAAATGGTGTTTGAGGTAGTTGGTGCCGCTTTTATGATGAGCTTGGAAAATATGGCCACACAACGCACACTTAGCCTTCTGGGTGAGAAGCCTACTATGTTGATCCCTGATGACTTCTATCTTCTCGAAGAAGTTCCACACATCGGATCTCGACCTTTTAGGAGCTCTAGGTGCAGAATCATCGCCACCAGATCCGTGATCAACATCGATAGGAGGAGTAACCGCAGCTCCTGTAGTAAGAGTATTAGGACTCGTTTTAACATCGGGAGTTGAGATTTGCCCTTCATAATCAGAGGAGGAAGTCATTTGATTGAAGAATTAGAGAGCAAAAATGAGAATAAGAAAGTATTAGAGAAAAGCAGATGAGCTTGGGCCCAATCTAGTCCGGTCCGAACACCCGGTCCGGCTTGGATCTGAGGCCCAAATGAACAGCCCTTCCTCCTTCACAATTGATCCCGTTCCTTTCACAATGGAGAAAGCTTCATAAAATCCACGTACGGGCATGCCTCGTGGTCCTAGGTTAGGGATGTGACCGTCAGATCAAATTAACAAGGCCATGCTAGTCGTGGTCCTTTCACAGTGGACAACCTTTTATTAACTTTGGCGTTGAATTAGAGGGTGCGAGTGTGATTGAAGAGATCTCCTTGTCGTGCGGAGCTCCACGACGTTCTTGCTTCATTTTCGTTTGCATGCATCCCAAACTAGCCATCATTACCTTGAAGATTCATACATATTTATGTTGCTTTCTATCTGAAATGAATGTGATATAAAATGACAGAGGAATATTAACAAGGCCTACGCCTAAGATTTAGGGGTTGGTATCAAATAGGCAATGGCCTACGCCTGAGATTTAGGGGATGGTATCAAAATAGGTTGGTATCAAATAGGCAGCTGGCGGATGTTGATATATGCTACGGATGTTTGTGTTGAAAACTTTGACGTACAACGAGGTAGCATATGAGCATAAACGACTAATCTATTTAAAAATATTGGAAGATTTGGAACTATCTCAACAATTCAAAAATGTATGATAGTTATAATTGTGGAGTTAGGACTTAATTTGTTCGGGTAGTGCCCACATATGAGTTTATTGAATTAGACAATTTTTAGCACCATCTTCCCTAGTGATTTCCTGTACATTCAAATTTTAGAGATGCCCTAAGTAGTAAATACACATAAAAATATGTTAGAATATCTACAAAGTAGATAATCCAGTTGTGTCATGTGACACCACAAGACATTACGTCCCTTCCCCCTCATCCCCAACTCTCAGAAGTATGTCCCCTCAGGAAAAAAAATTCAAAAGTATGATGTACATCAAGGTAGAATATAGATAATGAAGTTAAAGTTGCACTAATTTGGATATTTATAATTATCCCCTAGTATTTGAAAGTGTGTGTATAAGTATTTTATTTTTAATATAGTTAAGGGTAGTGCTATCCATGAAATTCTCATTGTTGCTCAAGATAATTCATGGAACTATAAAAAAAAAGGGAATTTATGATTAGCAAGATAGTTTCTCTAGTGCCAACCGTAACCAAAAAAAGATCAGGATCTTTCAAAATCGACAGTCCAAAATTCATAGTGAGTTGGATATAATTTTTTTCAATAACTAATCCAAAAATAAAAAAATTATAATAGAAGTTTGGTAGAATGTCAATCACCTATCCTTCTCTTTCTTCACTTTCCTCTCAACTAGTTTCCAATGTGGCAGTACTCAATCTCTTCACAGTGGTCACAAAGCGAAGGAACATTAAGCGGATGAACTCGGTACAAGTACCTCCCTTCCTATTTTCTAAGTAAAAGCATAAATAGCTTTTCTTTAATTTTATCTTGTAATAATAAAGACAGTTTTTGCCTACTTAATATGATAGTAATTGATAGGACAACTGAGAAGTAGAGGGACAAATAGGGAGACTAGTTCGTTAATTTATCATATAGACCATCAATCGTGGACTTACTTAACATCATAAAGTTTGGAAACAAAATGAATGTATCAAAGTATTTGCCACATAAATTCTCAATGAGGAACGGAAGAATCTATTGTGTGCGGCGGAAGTTCTCCAAGCGACACGAACAATAACTCGAGATAAACCACAACCAATAAGTAAAACACAATCACAGTAAGAACAAACGATTTACGTAGTTCGACAAGTTGCCTACGTCCACGGGGCAAGGAGGGGGGTGTTCTTACTATTAGAAATCAAGAGAATACAAATGGAGTTACAAATCTCACCGATCAAACCCTAAAACAAAGCTCTAGATCTCTCACAAATCTCCCACAATTGGATGCAGCAATCCTTTCCAAAAGACTGCTCAAAAACGTCCTTGCTTAACCCTAATTCAGGATTAGAGTAATATATCAGCTCCAAAACGAACTGAGTTAAAAACCCAAAGCTCAGCCCAAACAGCCTACGGTCGATCGTGGCGGTCGACCGAACACTCCCGACAGAGAACAAATCGGCTACAGAGAAACTTACGGTCGACCGCGGCGGTCAACCAAACCAAACGACAAAGCCTAAAAATCCTACAGGGTCCACGCGGTCGATCGTGGTGGTTGACCATGGCGATCCACCGCCTTCAGCTCCCAGCTCTTCCTGACTCTTGTGCACGTTCGCGGTCGACCGCCAGTCTGCCTGGCTAAATTTCTGGGTTGTTTCTTTAGCTGTTTGCTAATTTTTTAATTATTCACCTCGATGAATGTTTCTACCAAAACTGAGCCGACACCAAATCATCCAAAAAGTTCCACAAAAAGTCCGGGAACCAAACTAGAGCTGAAACGCGATCTCCCCCTATCTGAATCAATAAATCAAACCGGCTGCATCTGAAAGACTGCCTACATATCCTCTTGCCTAAGGAATCAAGCCGAACGTAGTTCACCCAAATGGCCTCCAAAGATCTCAACACTGAAGAATGTCCAAAAGCTTCAAACAATGACCAAATTTTACTCCTAAAACAACTTTGGTCAACATATCTGCAGAGTTATCGTTCGTGTGGACCTTCTCCAATATGACGTCTCCATCATCCAAAACGTCACGAACAAAGTAAAATCTGACATCGATGTGCTTCGTGCGCGTATGATAAACTTGGTTCTTCGCCAAATAGATAGCTAACATGCTATCATAATATACCCGAATGGTCTCCTATGCAATCCCCAAGTCCTCCAATAATCCATGCAACCACAAAGCCTCCTTCACAGCTTCAGTCACTGTTATATACGTCTCCTCTGTAGTAGAGAGAGACACTATGGACTGAAGTGTACATCGCCAACATACATGTGCACCTACCAATATAAAAGCATAACCTGCAGTGGACCGGCGCTTGTCAAGATCTCCACTATAATCTGAATCCACGTAACCAATACAATTCTACCCATTCTTCTCATCCTTCTGGAATACCAAACCAACATCCATGGTGCCTCGAACATACCGTAGAATCCACTTCACGGCCTCCCAATGACCCTTCCTGGGGTCGTGCATGTATCTCGATACCATGCTCACGACCTGTGACAAATCTGGCCTCATACACACCATCACATACATCAAACTACCTACTGCACTAGCATATAGGACCTTCGACATGTAACCTCTGTCCTCAACTGAAACAGGTGACATCAACGCTGAAAGCTTGAAGTGGGGATCCAATGGAGTGCTAACTGCTTTTGAATTGCCATCAAAGCTGAATTTCTTCAATATCTTCTGCAAATAGCTCTTTTGTGTAAGCTTCAAACTCCCCTTCACCCTATCTCTCTCGATCTCCATACTCAATATCTTCTTTGTGTCTCCAAGATCATTCATCTTGAATTCAGATGACAGCTCCTCCTTAAAATTTTGAATAGTCGAAGAATTCCTGGAAGCAATAAGCATATCGTCAACATATAAAAGTAAATATATGTGCTCACCATCATGTAGCTTGTGCATTTAAACACATGGGTCATATGGGTTCCTCGTGTACCCATGGCCAATCATAAAGCTGTCAAATCTCTTATACCATTGTCTCGACGATTGCTTCAAACCATAAAGAAACTTCTTCAGCTTGCAAACCAAATCTTCCTTTCCTGTAGCTTTGAATCCCAAAGGTTGTGTCATGTAAATCTCCTCATCTAAATCTCCATGTAGAAAAGCTATCTCCACATCCATCTGGACCAAATCCAAATCCAACTGTGCCACTAACGCCAATAAAATCCGTATCGACGAATGCTTCACAACGGGTAAAAATACCCCGTTATAATCATTGCCCTCAAGCTGTGCATACCCCTTGGCAACCAATCTAGCTTTGAATCGAATGTTCCCAATAGAAGATCCCTCCTTCTTCGCATATACATACTTGCAACCTATAGCTCTCTTACCTTTAGGTAGATGTGCAAGTGTTCAAGTGTCGTTCTTCTGAAGAGACTGCATCTCCTCCTCCATAGCTTCCCTCCACCTGATCGAATCGGGGCTAGACTCTGCCTATGTGAATTTGTATGGAACCATATCATCAACGACCTCCACTAATAATGCATATGCGACCATGACATCATTATACCTAGCTGGCCGACGAATCACCCTTCTCAGTCTATCTGCTGTAATGGACCCCTGAACATGACCCTGTTCCTGAGTCTCGCATACCACAATATCCTCAAACTACCCTGTTGTCATCCTATCTCCTCCCAGTATCACCTCTGTAGGAGCCTCGGTGGATACAATGCTCACTGGAATGGGTGGAGTCACATCATCCTTCACCTGCTGTGATATCTCAACTGTCTGGTCTCCCTCTACCTGCTAAGGGCCTTGAGGCCTCATTATGTATGCCTCATCGAATGTGACATCTCTGCTAATAACTATATTCTTGTCCTGTGGATCCCATAACTTGAAACCTTTAACTCCATCTCTAAATCCCACAAAGACTGCTTTTCTTACCCTCGAATTTAATTTACTATCACTGACATGGTAATAAGGTGGACACCTAAATATCCGAAGCGACTCATAGTCACTAGTCACCGAATCAAACAAACGCTCCAAATGAGTCTTCCCGTCTATCATAGTGCACGGTAACCTATTCACGAGATGGCTCGCATAAACCAACGCCTCAGCCTAAAAGGATCTAGACAATCCACTTTGTATCATTATACATCGTACCTTTTTCAGCAAGGTACGGTTTAATCTCTCAGCCACCCCGTTCTGTTGCTGTGTTTCTCGAACTGTGAAGTGTCTTCTAATACCGTGATCCTAGCAAAACTACAGAAATGGATCACTCTTGTACTCTACCGTTATCTGAATGTAGAGTCTTCACCTTTCTACCTGTCTGCAGCTCTACTTTCTTTTTTCACTCCACAAAAATATTCAGGACCTAATGTTTATGCTTCATAGGGTATACCCAATTCCTCCTGGAATAGTCATCAATGAAAGTGATAAAATAGTTGACCCCACTAAGAGATGTGTTCTTGGAAGGACCCCAAACATCTGTGTGAATGTAATCCAATGTACCTCGAGTGTTGTGAACAGCGGTGCCAAACTTCACTCTAGTTTTCTTCCCGATTATGCAGTACTCACACAGCTCTATCTTGCAGGTCTTAGCACCTTTCAATAGCCCTTGTTTCGCCAATGACTGTAGGGACTTATTACCTATGTGTCCAAGTCTCATGTGCCATAAAGTGATAGTGTCCTCCTCTGTAGTGATAGAAGATGTCAGACCCCCTGTAACTGTCTTGCCCTTCAAGTAGTATAGGTTATTTTTCCTGATATCTCGCATCACCACCATAGAACCCTTCGTGATCTTCACTATAACATCCTCTAAGATCACTCTATATCCAGCTGCCTCCAAAGTCCCAAGAGAAATGATGTTCTTCGTCAACTGTGGCACGAACCTCACTTCCTTCAACTCCCTAATCACTCCGTCATGCATTCTAATCCGGACTGAACCAATACAACCAATAGGGCATACGTGGTCATTACACATAAGAATGACATCCCCTCTTTTCAGCTCCTCAAAGCTAGAGAACCAATCCCTCCTAGGAATTATGTGATATGTAGCTCCCGAATTCATCATCCACTCCGTGGAATCAGCATAGCAAACCGACAGTAGTGCAGAGCATGAGTAGCCCGAAGTATCTGAATCTGAATGCTTATCAATAGCTTTTGCAACATTCACTTCTGAAGCCTGTGCAGCTTTCCCTTTGTTCTTCCCGGCATTTTCTTTCCACTTTGGGCAGTCAATCTTCCAATGTCCTTCTTCTTTACAATAGCGATATTGATTTCTACCAACACTATTATAGGTACTCCTATTCTTTGACTTTGAGCGGTTGAACTGGTGGCGGTTTGGATCATGGCCTCGAATAGCTAATGCATCTCCCGATACCTTCTCGGAGGGTTCACCATCATTCTTTCTCAACTCATAATTCACCAAAGCTGAGGTCACCTCCTTATAGCTAATTGTAGTTCTTCCATTGATCATAGTTAGAACAAACGTACCATAATCATCCCCGGGCAACGAACTTGTCTTCATCATCAACTATGATATCAACATTGACCATATCTGAAAGTAGCTTCGTGAAATTGTTGACATGCTCCCTGATGGAAACTCCCATTTTCATCTTGAACTGGTAAAACCTCTTCTTCAAGTGAAGCCGATTCTCAATGCTCTTCGTAAGATACTTCTCATTGAGTGTTTCCCACATCTTCTTCGCCGACGTCTCGTTCATAACATTATAAATAAGATCTGGCGTCAAGCATGACCTACTAACACCACAAGCTCTACTATTCTTCTTCCTCCAAACCTTATCCTCTATATCAGCGGGTTTCTCTTTTAACTCAAGAGTCTCCTCCAAATTCTGTGCATCCAAGGCGTCCATCACCTGACACCTCCACAATCCGAAATTGATCTTGCCATCGAACTTCGAAACATCAATCTTCGTGTTATTGATGCTCAGACTCTGTATCACCTTCGTAAGAGATGAACCTAATGTACTTGCTTCTCTCATGTTGTCGATCTAACTCTTCAGATAGGAATCTTCACCGAATCCTTCGAACAAGCCTGATGCTCTGATACCGTGGCAGAAGTTCTCGAAGCGACACGAACAATAACTCGAGATAAACCACAACCAATAAGCAAAACACAATCACAGCAAGAACAAACGATTTACGTAGTTCGGTAAGTTGCCTACGTCCACGGGGCAAGGAGGGGGAGAGTTCTTACTATTAGAAATCAAGAGAATACAAATAGAGTTACAAATCTCACCGATCAAACCCTAAAACAAAGCTCTAGATCTCTCACAAATCTTCCACAATAGGATGCATCAATCCTTTCCAAAAGACTGCTCAAAAATATCATTGCTTAACCCTAACTAATCAGGATTAGAGTTATATATCAGCTCCAAAACGAACTGGGTTGAAAACCCAAAGCCCAGTCCAAACAGCCTACGGTCGACCGCGCAGGTATCGCGGTCAACCGTAACGGTCGACCGAACACTCCCGACAAAGAACAAATCGGCTACAGAGAAACTCACGGTCAATCGCGGCGATCGACCGAACCAAACGACAGAGCCCAAAAATCCTACAGGGTCCACACGGTCGACCATGACGGTCGACCACCTTCAGCTCCCAGCTCTTCATCACCCTTGTGCACGTTCGCGGTCGACCGCCGCTGACTCGTGGTCGACCGCCAGTCTGCCTGGCTGAATTTCTGAGTTGTTTCTTCAGTTGTTTGCCAATTTTTCAGAATCATAATTACAAATTACAAACAAATACTTTAATATTATGGGATAACTTATCCTGATAAAATTTTCCATCTGTGACAAATTATTAAAGTAAGTATTCACTACGCATGGTAAAAGAGTGAGTGACATTTAAAAAAACCTCTTTCAAGATGTCAAAGAATTCACAAAGATTGAATGCTCTATTTATAATCGTAAACTCTTAAGCTCTAAATATATGTAGACAAAGATAAAAAATAATTTCTAGTTAATCGCCAAAATAAAAAATATATTTATATTGGAGAAAATTCCTTATTATGCCAGTTTATTTCTTTCAAGTATTTACAATACGTGCACTGAGTAAGTAGGATCCTATCAAAGATTCAGATGCACGCCAAATTAACCCTCCACCTATCCATGAATGATATCTATAAGAGTGTTTTGATAGAATTCATACTTGTATGTAGTATTATGCATCTTTTCTGTGCAAATCGTACATAACACCTACACAAATAAATAATGTATAACTTCATTAAAAGCTAAATAGCACTTAAATATCTTATAGTTTCACTCCATTAGCACTTATATACCCTCACTTGTATTTCGTAGCATATATACACCCTTAGTTGGTCAAAATGGGCACATCAATACCCTATATTTTACAAACGTGAAAATTTTCATCCAAACATTTCCATATAATATTCATATATTAATTTTAGAACTTTTTAACCTTTAATATTTGTTAAATTACCATCAAGCCCACCCAAATTCTAATTTAAATGTATAATAATTCTATTTCAACAATAAATTTTGAAAATATTTAACAATGAATTCAATAAACTTAATACACATAAAGTTATAAGATTAGCTTATAAGTGTTGTGCGCAGAAGCCAAAACCGATGTGCTTCGAGGAACCAAACCAAACGCCGAGAGAAGGCCAAACAAACCAAAGTAATGCCACAAATACAAACAACCAAAGTTAACGTGGTTCAGCAAGTTGCCTATGTCCACGGGGTGAGAAGGGGATGGAGTTTTTACTAATAGAGAAGAAGAGTACAAACTGAGATTACAAATCACTCAAGCTCACCAATTAATCTCACCAACAAATCTCTAATTCTCTCCAAACAAAACTCTAACCAATAGCTCAGAAAATACCTCTTTTCTGTGCTCCAAATATCCCCACTTTAATCCCAAAGAATCCCTAAAACGTGTGTTGGTATTCATACCAAGCATAAATCCCAAACAGAATAGGAAACCAAAACAGAACCGAACCCGACCCGTGATCGACCGTACTTGATGTCACGGTCGACCGGACAGAACAACAGAAAACACGTAAATCGATTACAGAGTCCACGGTCGACCGCACTTGACGCCGCGGTCAACCGGTCAGAAAACCAAAAAACACCATGTAGTCGTGCATGTTTGCGGTCGACCTCCGCAAAGTTCACGGTCGACCGTGAAGCCTCCAAAATGTTTCCTGCTTCCCAGAACCTATTTTCTCCAATTTCTTCGCTAAATCTACAATTCTTCACCTCGACGAAATTTTTCTAAAATTGAGCCGACACTAACCAAACCAAATGTCCCACTTTTTGCGTCCAATATAAAGTGAAACAAATTCACGACAATAGACTCAATCCACAACAAGTCGAGACCTAAATAAGAATGTAAACACTCTCTAAACATTGGTATCTACTCACCAAACCGGCTGTATCATAAATGACTGCCTACGTATCCTCTTGCCTAAGGAATCAAGTCTTCACGTAGTTCACCCAACGACCTCCAAAGGCCCTCAATCAAATAGAAGAGTTTGCTACCATTCTTCAATATCACCAACGAATCTGCAACTGATAGCTCTCATAATGGTCCCAAAATAAAACAAACTAAACACCTTCAACTGAGATGAACCAACGACCATATCCAAATCGAAATTATGTGCACCAGCTGCACTCGAATCAACCAACTCATCATCTGCATCCAAATCCAAATAATCCCCAAACTATATCACCTTAGATGGAATCCCAAACGATGCAGTATAATCTGGAGTATGTGGAGTAATCTCTACCTAACGTAGAGTAGCATCACCCTTCACCCGCTGTGATATCCTAACAATCTAATCAACACTCTCCACCTGTCAATAGTCATAAGTGACATACCTGCTCAGAACAAAATCAGAAGTCAATATCTAATAATCAAACACGCCTCTGAATCCTAAATATGCTATCGGATAAAATCTCACATCCTCGATGTGACCAAATGCTAGGCAACCAAATATCTGACGTAATCCAAAATCAGAACCAGCTCCACCAGATCCAAAATCTCCACACGCAGCAGTCAGTAACATATGACTAAGATGACCTTAATATGTCGAAGCTCTAAAACTCCTCTGCAATCCAATGCTCGACAACCAACACTGATCCTCCTCCAGCAAGGAACGGCTGTATGTAGGGAAATTGCAATGAAGAGAAGAAAAGAAATTTGATTTTGATTCCTTTAATCTCAGTTACAATTCGATTACAAAAGAGAGGAGAACGAACTTGGTTCTCTCCTTTTTTTAAAACTGGGTTCTTCACAGTGGCGATGGAGTGCCTCCCTCGAATGCTCGCGTCGAGTTTGCTCTCCGTTGACGATCCGACGTTTTGATTCACTAGAACGATGTCTTCTCCTCACGATTTGACGTTGTGGAGAACTTGCGTGGCAAGTTTGAAACTCTTGATGAGTTGATAACTCTGAACGAGTTTTGAAGAACTCTGTAAAAGAGTTGTTTTGAACCGAAAATCGGTTGTAAGCCAAGGATGATGAAGCTCCTCGTTGCCGAACGTTGAAGATGATCTTCAACGGAGGATGATGCCGATCTCCTCAAAAGCTCGCCTAATGATCTCTCCTCTTGCTGCCAAGAAATTCCCAGATCCGAGAAAATGCCAGCCTTTAATGGTCGATCCGAGCCCAGAAAATCCCACCTTTAACTCAGTTGAGTTTACTCGCTTTTATAGGGGATTAAAGGGGTGTAACTGCCCTCTAAATCCGCTCCTAAGTGGGCGTGATTTCCTCAGATCGTGGGGAAAACGGTTCTGGAACCGTTTGACTCATATTTGAATGAGTCAAACGCCCAACTTGGCGTTCAGGACCCTAAACTCGCGTCTTAGAAATGAGACGCGAGGTTGGGTGTTGGCTGAACGTCCAGAACGCGAGGGTCGCTCGCGTTTCACTCGTTGTAACGCGGGTTCGACCCTGGCGTTTTGATGTTGTAACGCGGGTTCGACCCTGGCGTTTTGATATTGTAACGCGGGTTCGACCCTGGCGTTTTACTATTGACACACAGGGAGGACCTCCGCGTTTTGATGTTGATACACGGGGAGAACCTCCGCGTCTTGCCTTGAAGAGATTATCACCAAGTAATCTCTTTTGTCATAGCGTTGCAAAGATCATTGTCTTGTAATCTTCGTCTTGGCTCCTTGAGAATATGAGAGTCGTCAGATTGTAACTTCCATCATCAGTGTTTGATGGGGGATAAGCTATCTATTGTGATTTTTAGATAGCCTACAGAACCCCCTCCAAAGTTTTCAAAAGTTCGCGGTTGACTGGGACGAATTTTCGGAATACTTTGGATCTCAACTCAGATCCTGAAGCTGTTGATTCCCTGTCGTAAAGGAGTTGTTCTCTGCACTCGCTTCGAAGGCATATTGGTTGAAGGGATTTGCCATGTAGGACCTGTGTGAAGGTATGTGCTATAATCCTGCTTCTAGAATACGGGGGTGGGCCCTACATTTTAAACTTGAGACGCGGGTCTCACCCTTACATGTTGAATTTGGAACATGGGTGTGACCTAAGCGTTCGGTTTTTGCATCGCGGGTCTGACATCGGCGTTTTGACTTGAAACTCGGCTGTGACCTTGGCGTTGTGGTTTTTGCGACGCGGGTCTGACATCGGCGTTTTGACTTGAAACGCGGCTGTGACCTTCGTGCATTTTCGACTAAGTCTTTGAGACTTGTCTTTCGCTTATCTGTTGCAAGTCTCAGCTCATATCCATTAAGCTAATGGACCTACGAACATGCATAGGATTTTTGGCAAACCCTCAGCCATCAACGGATTTGATAAGCCTTTACCGACTACCGTTTGAGTCGGGCTAGCATGTGGATTGTCTAAGTCTGTTCCACATGTAACGTTGTGCTAAGAGAATGAACTCTCTTAGACTTGATGCTATGATTTTGAATACATAGACTCTGTCATTTTTACGGAAAAAGACTAACCGGCGACGCGTGTTAGGCGTAGATTTATCCCTACTTAGGATTTGGGATAAAGTTCCCCATGCGAGTAAGGTACGGATTTTGGTGTTATTAATAACAACCTGCTACGATGTTGAATACGTAGACTTCACCATTATTACGGGAATAGGCTACCCGGCAGCATGTGTTAGATGCAGACTTATCTCTGATTAGGGATCGTGATAAATTCCCCCATGCGTGTCAGGCATGGATTTTGGCGTTATTAATAACAACCTGTCACGATGTTGAATACATGGGTTTTTATCCTTTTTACGGTCAAAGACTCACCGGCAACGCGTATTAGGCGTTGACTTATCCCTTCTTAGGATTCGGGATAAAATTCCCCATACATGCAAGGTATGGATTCAGAGATTACTAATTTAATGATAATCACTGGCTACGATATTGAATACGTAGACTTTGTCACTATTTGTTCCTATGTTATTCGAAACACTGAAAGAAAATTAGAAGTGCCAGAGGTGTCGTATTAACTTGGCGGGAATTTGTTGCGATCGGAGCAACTTTGTGGACTTATCATCCTATAGATGAGGAGTGATAAGTTGATTTGTCAGAGGTTTGGTGTTAATATGACGGGAAATTGTTACGGTCGGAGCAACTTTGTGGACTTATCATCCTATTGACGAGGATTGATAAGT
>BQKN01057691.1:0-14264 GCA_022839385.1 Asparagus kiusianus | reverse complement strand
GGAGCAACTTTGTGGACTTATCATCCTATTGACGAGGATTGATAAGTTGATTTTGTCAGAGGTATAGTGTTAACGTGACAGGATAAATGTGTACTTATGACTTACACAAGGTTTTAGGAATTAGCGTCTCGCTGGGGAGACTTGCTAAGTGAGTTTTATCACCAGAAGCGATGAGTTTTGATATTTGTGATCTGAATAAGATTTTGAAGACTTAGTGTCTTGCTGGGGAAGATTACAAGTTAAGCAATTTTGAGGACCTATCATCCTATTGACAAGGATTGATAAGTTGATTGTCAGAGGTGTATTGTTAACGTGACAAATTAGAAGTGATGCAGGATGCATTCATACTCTGTGGGGGTGATGATCGTCAGAAGTGTAATGTTAACTCGACGATATGAAAGATTCGTTACTCTTAATCCAATGGATTCTAAGTAACCAACCCCCAGTCTTGATTAAGACTTAGCAGGGGAATAAAAAGAGGTAGACAAGGCACATCGCCTAGTGAGGCACTATCCATGAAATCGGAATAGAGGCACATCACCAGGTAGGCCATTATCTGATGAGTTTGACTATCAGAGGTAACGGTTAACGTGATAGTTTTGTGGACCTGCCATCCTACTTGAAGAGGATTGGCAAGAGAATTTGGAGGGAATGGACTATCAGAGGTAATCATTAACGTGATAGTTTTGATAGACTCGCCATCCTACTTGAAGAGGATTGGTGGGGGAATTTGGAGGGAGTTGACTATCAGAGGTAATCATTAACGTGATAGTTTTGTGGACCTGCCATCCTGTTGAATAGAATTAGCAAGTTGATGGACTATCAGAGGTAACCGTTAACGTGATAGTTTTGATGGATCTGCCATCCTGTTGAATAGAATTAGCAAGTTGATGGACTATTAGAGGTAACCGTTAACGTGATAGTTTTGATGGATTTCGTGGTTGACAGAAGTATTTTATTGAACATGACAACTCAGAAAATTTATTATTCATAATCCAATGAACTACAAATAAATCAACCCCCAGTCTTGAACAAGTGCAGGGGGGAAAAGGATTAGACATGGCACATCGCCTAATGGGCCACTATCTAACGAGTTTGACTATCAGAGGTAGTTGTTAACGTGATAGTTATTGGACCTGACATCCTACTGAAGAGGATTAGCTTCAGTGGCCGTAGTATCTTCCGGTTCTGACTGGGAAGAGTGGGCTTGGTCCGATTGCTCAGGAGAAGATTGGGCTTGGTCCGATTGCTCGGGCTACTCCTGCCTACTTTGTTCTTCAGCTTTGATCCTGGCAATAATCTTTTGAGCCTGTTCGCCTTGAGAGATTAGTTGTCTCCAGGAACGGCATTCTGCAACCCCTATTCGAGCTAGGATGTTGGTCTGCAGGTTGTGTCGATAGGTTTCTACTAAGGTAGACTGTGTCATACCTGACGAACACCGGAGAGCCATGGTTCGGAACCTCTTGACGAAGGCTTTGACGGACTCCCTCTTCTTCTGCTTAGTGGCGAGAAGAGTATGGATGGAGACTTCTGTATCATCTTCAAAGAATCTTGATATGAAGAGTCTCTCTAGATCTGCCCACTTTTGGATACATCCTGCAGGCAGTTTCCTGAACCATTCAAAGGCAACTCCCTTGAGGGTGCCAATGAACAATCGAGCCAGAATGACATCGTTTGATATCACATTCCCAGTCTGTGACTTGAAATGATATATATGTTGGTTCGGTGATCCCGTGCCGTCAAAAGTTTGTAACGTCGGGACTTCGAACTTTGGAGGATAAGGGGCTGCATCCCATTCGGCGGGATAGGGTCTGACAACTTCCTCGTCTTGGAGCTCGCTTCTGTTAGCAATGACATTGAGGCGGGCTTCCAATTCCTCGATTTTGGCGGACTAGAGATTCTGCTCGTTCTCCGTCTCTCTTCCTTCATCAGAGGAAGATTCGAGGTTGTGGGTTTCTTGGTCAGAAGCCGTGTCATCAACCATTTTTCCCTTCCCTTTGCTTGTGTGAGGTTGGGACAAAGATATTCTTTCCCTTCGGGAAGATTCTTGCCTGAGTGGTGAATCTGTCTTCTGAGATTTGGCCTTGTCTGCGACGAGTTGAGTCAACATGGCCAGGAGTTCATTGATGGACTCCTGCTGAGATTTGAGCATGGCCTCTTGCTCATCAAGTCTCTTTGCGAGATCTTCATGGCTTCCCGTCATATAGGCGGAGCTCTCATATTCAACAAAAGAGCTTGATGACTGGGACTCTGCAATGGCTGAGTGTTCATCATCGAAATTGGTTCCTCTGGCTAACCTCCGATAGTTGACAGGGAGAATGGCTCCTGTTCGCGTCCGAGTGCGTTGGTAGATTCCTTCAAACTCGTTAGCGATTTCTCTGACGGTCGGTGAATGACTTGTCTCAGAATCATCGGAACTAGGACCTGAGGCTTTGCCTCTGCCGATCACATTGATAGTGACCCCAGGATATTCGGTCTCTGGAGACTTCTTTCTGTGAGAACGTCGTCGTTGGTCGAGCAAAGCAACGTTCATAAATTGGTCGAACACCAATGGTTTGGCCGCATATGAGCAGCATTGACATCCGGAGAGGACCGTAGGAATCAGTCGTTCACATTGGAATGAACGAATGACTTGTTGCATCGGTCTTTCTCTCGATATGAACTCTCTCAAGTCTGTTGTAAAGACTCGAGAATTACTCACTGATTGTGAGGTTTGAATTGGAACCCCCAGTCCATGATTGGACAGGACTGGCTCTTGGTGAACATGGATCTGGTTGAGATGCCTTGAATCCATAAACTTCTTATATCCGCCCCTCGATCTAGTCATGCTACGCAGAGTATTCGGGGTCTCGCTGCTCGGTCAGCGAGCCGGGGGTCCAGGGGGCGGCGCGCCCCTGGCCAGGGGGTCCGGGGGGGATGGAATACCCCCCGGCGGGGTTCGGGGCAGCGCCCCGAAGCTCCACGGTATACACCAACTTCTATATTGGATTTAGAACTTGGGACGCGAGGGTCGCCTTTAGCACCTGAGACGCGAAGGTCGCGTTTGGCACCTGAGACGCGAAGGTCGTGTTTGGCACCTAAGACGCGAAGGTCGCATTTGGCATTTGAAACGCGAAGGTCGCGTTTTGGTTTGGCGACATGAGGGTCGCGTTCTTCATTGTCGACGCGAGGGTTGTGTTTTGACTTGGAAACGCAAAGTTGACGTTCGCGTTCAACGAAGGCTTGAGGTCCGCGTTTTGACTGTAGAACACGCCATTGAGGGCCACGTTCAATCTGGTTCTCGCGAGCTTTAGTCTCCTTTGAAACTTTGTGGATCTTACGCATAGCCTTGGGGCTAAGGGATCCGGAGGAGATAGCCTCTTCAAACTTGGCTTGATCAAACTCTACCATGAGAGTTTCGACGGTCGTTCCAGTGAGATGAACATCGAATTGCGCCACCACTTCTTCATCAGAGAAGCTCTTCCCCAGCGGAGTCGCCATCTTTTGTATGTAGGGAAATTGCAATGAAGAGAAGAAAAGAAATTTGATTTTGATTCCTTTAATCTCGGTAACAATTTGATTACAAAAGAGAGGAGAAAGAACTTGGTTCTCCCCTTTATTTAAAACTGGGTTCTTCACGGTGGCGATGGAGTGCCTCCCTCGAATGCTCGCGTCGAGTTTGCTCTCCGTTGACGATCCGACGTTTTGATTCACTGGAACGATGTCTTCTCCTCACGATTTGACGTTGTGGAGAACTTACGTGGCAAGTTTGAATCTCTTGATGAGTTGATAACTCTGAACGAGTTTTGAAGAACTCTGTAAAAGAGTTATTTTGAACTGAAAATCGGTTGTAAGCCAAGGATGATGAAGCTCCTCGTTGCCGAACGTTGAAGATGATCTTCAACGGAGGATGATGCCGATCTCCTCAAAAGCTCACCTAATGATCTCTCCTCTTGCTGCCAAGAAATTCCCAGATCCGAGAAAATGCCAGCCTTCAATGGTCGATCCGAGCCCAGAAAATCCCACCTTTAACTCAGTTGAGTTTACTCGCTTTTATAGGGGATTAAAGGGGTGTAACTGCCCTCTAAATCCGCTCCTAAGTGGGCGTGATTTCCTCAGATCGTGAGGAAAATGGTTCTGGAACCGTTCGACTCATATTTGAATGAGTCAAACGCCCAACTTGGCGTTCAGGACCCTAAACTCGCGTCTTAGAAATAAGACGCGAGGTTGGGTGTTGGCTGAACGTCCAGAACGCGAGGGTCGCTTGCGTTTCACTCGTTGTAACGTGGGTTCGACCCTGGCGTTTTGATGTTGTAACGCGGGTTCGACCCTGGCGTTTTGATATTGTAACGCGGGTTCGATCCTGGCGTTTTACTGTTGACACACAGGGAGGACCTCCGC
Organism: Asparagus kiusianus; assembly: GCA_022839385.1. Lineage (NCBI taxonomy): Eukaryota > Viridiplantae > Streptophyta > Magnoliopsida > Asparagales > Asparagaceae > Asparagus > Asparagus kiusianus. The sequence continues at coordinate 9,884 of BQKN01057691.1, read as the reverse complement.
GTTTTGGTGTTGATACACGGGGAGAACCTCCGCGTCTTGCCTTGAAGAGATTATCACCAAGTAATCTTTTTTGTCATAGCGTTGCAAAGATCATTGTCTTGTAATCTTCGTCTTGGCTCCTTGAGAATATGAGAGTCGTCAGATTGTAACTTCCATCATCGGTGTTTGATGGGGGATAAGCTATCTATTATGATTTTTAGACAGCCTACAACGACCCATCAAAACTATCATCTTATCTCGTCGTCCTAATGTTTCCTCTCCAATGAAGTATCTCAAACTACCGTGAGCTCGGCACAAATGCAAGAAAGAATCCCTACAAAAAAATAGAACGACGGGTTACCTTTCTGTCAATACACTTCCCACATCTGTTGTTGACTTCTAGGACTTCACACTAACGGGACTTGGCTGCAACCCACCAATGCCTAGAACAGTCCCTAACTGTAAAAACTAAATACCGATTACCTCCCAATGATGCCTCTTTGAAAGGTCCCCAAATACCTGAATGAACACCACCTAAAAGACCCCTCGATCGATGGATAGAAGTGCTAAACTCCACCTTGGTCTTCTTGCTCATACTAATATACTCATAGGACTTCAATCTATAGGTCAAAGCACTCCTCAACAATCCATGCACGACATAACCAATCAAATATCTCAGCCTTAATAAATGTCACAGTCTAGCCAAAACCAAAGAAGTCGTCAGTTCTCTACCAATCACTATGCTCCTAATTAAATAGTACATAATCTTCTTTCTGACGCCCTTCATCACAATTATGGACCCAAATGTGACCTTCAAACATGCATCCTCTAAGGTCACCCTATAGCATGCTGCCTTCAAAACTCCAAGTAAAATGATGTTCTTCTTCAACTAAGGAATGAACCTCACTTCATCCAACTCCCTAATCACCACGTCACACATTCTAATACGAACGGTACTGATACCATAAATAGGGCATTCATGATTGTTACACATGAGCACAGCATCCCCTCTTTTCAACTCTTGAAAGCTGGAGAATCAATCCCTCCTAGAAAAAATATGGTAAGAGGCACCCAAATCCAACATCCACTTTGTAGAGTCGACAACACAAATTGACGGTAGTGCTAATGAGTAGCCCAAAGAATCCGAATCTGAATTATCGTCACTAGCATTGACAACATTCACATCTGAAGCTTGAATAGTTTTTCCTTATTCTTTCCGGCTCGATCTGTCAACTTTGGGCATTCGGGTTTCCAATGTTCATCCTCTTAACAAAAAGCATACCAATTCTTATGAACTCTAGGATGTGCCCCTCTAGACTGTGACCTCCTACCACGGTTTAGATTCTTTGTTCTTATGACCAATTCCTCATGCTACCGGCTCAACTAAAGTCTCCTTATCCTTCTTTCTAAGCTGATAATTCACAAATATAGCAGTGACCTCACTATACGAAAGAGATGTCTTCCCATTAATAAGAGTAAGAACGAATGTCTCATATTCCTTGTCGGGTAAGGAACTCAACAATAACAACGTCATGTCCTCATCTTCAACCATAACATCTACATTCACCAAATTCACAAGAATCTTCGTGTAGTGGTTCATGTGATCACCAATGGAGGTCCCCTTCTTCAATTGGAAGCGATAAAACCTCCTCTTCAAATGCAAGTGGTTTTCTATACTCTTTGTCAAATACTTACCCTCTAGGATCTCCCAAATCTTCTTAGCTAAAGTCTCATTGATCAAATCATATTTTAAAACTTGAGTTAAATAAGATCTAATCACACCACATGTCGTTCTATTCATCTTCTTTCAAACCTTCTCCTCAATGTCGTTCGGTTTCCCGTCCAACCCAAAGTATCTTCCAAATTTTACGCGTTGAGCGCATCCAAGACTTCACATCTCTAAAGACTAAAATTGTTTGTGCCATTAAATTTCTTCACATCTATCTTCATAGAATTGATATTCAAACTTTGAACGGTCTTTACACTAGAAGTACCCTCCACAACTCATTCTTTCTCGACCATCTTTCTCAAAACACTAACAAAACAATACGGAACAAACGAAGAATAGATCTAAACTAAAAAGGAGAGATTTTTACCTCCAACTGAAATCCTAACAAGGGCCTTCGAAAGATCTCACCCCACACGACGGAAACGATATCCACAAATAGGAAAAATCTCACCTTTATCACCAACTGAAGCCCTAGACAAACTTTTAAAACGATCTACTCCTCCAATTAGCCCAAGCGTAGCCAAAGCTCTGATATCACTTGTTGTGCGCGGAAGCCAAAACCGATGTGTTTCGAGAAACCAAACCAAACGCTGAGAGAAGACCAAACAAACCAAACTAATGACATAAACACAAATAACCAATTTTAACGTGGTTCGGTAAGTTGCTTACGTCCATGGGGCAAGAAGGGGATGAGGTTTTCACTAATAGAGAAGAAGAGTACAAACTGAGATTACAAATCACTCGAACTCACCAATTAATCTCACCAACAAATCTCTAATTCTCTCCAAACAAAACCCTAACCAATAGCATAGAAAATACCTCTTTTCTGTGCTCCAAATATCCTCACTTCAATCCCGAAGAACCCCTAAAACGTGTGTTGATATTTATACCAAACACAAATCCCTAACAGAACAGTAAACCAAAACAGACCCGAACCCGACTCGCGGTCGGCCGCACTTGATACCGCGGTCGACCGGACAGCACGACAGAAAACACGTAAATAGATTACAGGGTCCGCGGTCGACCGCACTTGACGCCGCGATCGATCGTCCAGAAAACCGAAAAACACCCTGTAGTCGTGCACGTTTGCGGTCGACCTCTGTAAAGTTCGCAGTCGACCGTGAAGCCTCCAAAATGTTTCCTGCTTCCCAGAACCTGTTTTTCTCCAATTTCTTCGCCAGATCTACAATAAGTACTATATGATAACATTCAGATAAAAAATTTCACGTTTGCAAAACATAATGTATTAACATGCCAATTTCAATCAACTCAAAGTACATATATGTTACTATATACAAGTGAGGGTATATAAGTGTTAATGGAGTAAAACTATAAGATAATTAAGTACCATTTAGCCCTTCGTCAAACTAAAAAGATGCTAAAAAAGTTTCTAGGGAAAAATGTTTCAAGGCCCCTAAAATAAAAATCGGATGTGGCCCAGCCCCCCCAATTATCTGCCTTAGCCTTCAGCCCCAAAAAATAGTGAACATTGTGGGCCAGACCCAAAAGCCCATACGTATACATCTAGTGGGTGTATTTTGTTGCTACCTGCCGAAAATGCCCTCATCTCTCTCACAGAAAACCGGCTGAATGGGTTCTCTTCTTCGGTGATCTCTCCCAACGCATTTATGGCGAAGTGACGGAAAGCGGGGGAAAAAGCGCGGGCTCCCGCCATTACTGTCTGCTTCATCATCCTTTGTTATAAATTGGTTAGTTTTATCTCTCACTCTCTCATTAATGAAATTAGGGTTTTTTTCAACTGTCTACAGTCCTTTTGCACCTGAAATCCCCTCAATTACTCCTCAACTCCTCATAATTGCCTTCATAACTGTCCTCATAACTTTCAACCACCTCTAATGGCCTCCAATGACTTGATTTGCATGGTGTCTTTAGGCGAGAATGCCATATTCGTGAAGCTAAGTTCGACAACAAGCTTTGATGAACTCCAATTTGATGTGTCTGAAAGATTGAAAGTACCTAAAGAAGCTTTATCCTTTATATTTAAATCTGAGAGGCACCCCAACCTCAGTTTTTCAGTTGACAACGATGATGATTTGAAGTGCTTGTTGGAGCACAATCGAAATATTGGTTGTACGGAGATTCACATGCAAGCTGCTGTTAATGTAGAGTGTTCCACTTCAAGGAAAAATCAGATTAGGGAAATGTAAGTAATTAATGAACTCTTTATAATATTGGGTTTTGTGTGATGTAAACATTGTTATTTTTTTCTTCAACTTTCAACCATCCCTTATGGGCATCAAATCCCTCAATGTAAGTTATTATTGATTTGTAAGTAAACAATGAACTCTGTCAGGAACAGGTCTATGTGTGATGATAAGCCAATTGTGATTTCAGGTTTCGATGCTAACTTGGGAAAAAATAGTTGTCATCTCTGATGGTTAGATGTTAACTCTTCATCTTACAGGTTAATTTTCCAAGAGATATGTTAACCTTTACATGAACATGTTAATTGTCGTGGGAACATGGTTAATTTTACCCCCAGTTAGTTAACTTTTGTTGTACTATGTTAAGGTTTACGGAAAATGGTTAATTTTACACCCAGTTAGTTAACTTTTGTTGTACTATTTTACCTTTGGTCCTACTACTGTTAACTTAAATTATCAGAAGATAATATAACATATTGTGCATGATATCTCACTGGTTGATTAATTTGTACAGTAGTGATGCCTCTTTGAATGCAGAATATAGTCGTCCTCCTCCAGGAAATGCATCCAATTCAGAGAGAATCCAAAATGATTTCCCGTCTGGTGAGATTGTAATGAGAGCTGATGATATTCTCAACAACACTTCCAGCATTCCTCAATGGTGGCACACATCATTGACTGAAAAGGGGCAACAATTTGAGACTGTAAACGAATTAAGACTAGCTTTGCAGTACTATTCCATGGCGAAAAAATTTGACTATGAATTTGTAAAGAATGAACCCAAACGTATCCGAGTATGTTGTCGATATAAGGAGACATATGGATGCCCTTGGATGCTCTTTGCATCGCCTGTTAAGTATGGTAAAAGAATTGAAATCAAGAGGTTTGTGAATGAACACAGTTGTGGACAACATGCTAACTTGGCAGGGCAATCACGGGCATCTCGTAAGTTCATAGCAGCCCAATTACGACCGGTATTAAAGGCGCGACCTGGAATCCGACCAATTGATGTGCAAAAGGAGTTCCTCACTCGATATGGATTGAGACTTGAATACAGTAAGATATGGTGGGGAAAAGAAAGAGCGCAGGAGGATATGTATGGTGATAGTTATGAGGCTTATAATCAATTAAGATGGTAAATTTTACAGTTATTTTATTAAGTGTACAAATTTTTATCATAGCCGCTTATAGTACAATTGTTAGTTGTTGATTTATCATGCAATATCTTATCCTTAGATGTTTCATGTTAGTTTTCATTGATATGTTCCAACTGTCATTGTGGAATGTTATGTTTTATGAAAACTTGTGAGCTTTTATGTTAATATATTATCCTAATGTTCCAATGTATTATATTTACATGAGTAGAAGCTACATTGTTGTACAGGTATGAGCAAATGGTGAAGGAAACGAATCCAGGAAGCTACATATGCATTGACCAGAATGAAGGAAGGTTCAAAAGACTGTTTATATGTTATGCCGCTTGCATCGTTGGTTTCTTAAATGGGTGTAGACCCCTATTATTTTTGGATGGGACCTTTTTGAAAGACAGATACAAAGGCATGCTCCTGAGCGCCATAGCATACGACGGAGACCAAGGGATATTTCCGGTTGCGTATTGTATATGTGATCAGGAAAATGTTGATAATTGGAGATGGTTCCTTCAAGGCTTGTGGTCCATACTGTATGAAAGGTTAGACCCGTACAATCCTCCCCACCAATTGGTAATTATTTCTGATGCCGACAAGGGGATTCGAGAAGCCGTGAGAGAATATTTCCCTGAAGCAATTCACTCACGATGCGTTCTGCACCTAGTTGAAAATTTTAGAACAAAGCTAAAGGATTTGGGAATGAAAGCAAAGGACACACAAGTTTTGGGGAGTTTGCTCCAATCTGCTTGCTATAAATACACTATAGCGGAATGGAACGACTACATGAAGGAAATTTATGAGATGGCTCCAGTCGCATATGAGATTGTACTCTGTTATTCGCCAGAGAATTGGGCGAATGCATTCTTCCCTGGCATCAGGTAATGCATTCATCTTAGATTATGACGTTTTGCTGTTGATGTTAACTATTCTACATATATGTGAATTTTTCTTTCTATAGGTTAACTTTGTCTGATTTATGTTAACTTTCAGCAATATATGTTAACACTGATGTTTTTATGTTAACTTTGAGCAGTAAAGGTTAAGTTTTGTGGTTACATGTTAATTTCATAGTACATATTGGATGGCCATCATACTATTAATTATTTTGTGCTTTGCAGATATGGTCATGTAACCTCTAATGTTGCAGAATCCTTTAACAGCTGGATACATGAAGCTCGATTGTTACGTATCCTGCAAATGGTAGAGCATATCTGAAAATAAATTATGAGTCGCCTGAACAATAGACGGATAATGGCTGATAAGTGGACAAGCTATCTGTGCCCTAAAGCTGAGCAGATTGTTAGAGAAAATATGGAAAGAGGGCGTACTTTAGAGATTAAACAATCTAGAGATGATATATTCAAAGTGCAGTCACATAGAACTACTCACGTTGATTTGGAGAAGAGGACGTGCACTTGCCGAGCTTGGGACGTAACCCGTATTCCTTGTGTGCATGCTTGTGCAGCCATTATTTATATGAAAAGAGACGTATATCAATATTGTGATTGGTTCATGTCCGTAGAAGCATTTAAGAAGAGCTACGACGAAATATTATATCCCATCCCAGATTATGAGAAGCGGAGTGTGTCCAGGGATGAAATACAGATTTTGCCACCAATTACCACTAAGAGAAGGGGAAGAAATAAAACAAGACGCATAAACAACAGAACCATGTTCAAACGGCCAGTCAAATGTTCTCGGTGCAAAGTTGTTGGTCACAATCGAGCAACCTGTAACGAGCCCATCTGATGACTAGTGTGTTTCTGCTTCTTATAACAATACTTTTGTATGAGACAGCATAAGGTTGTTTTTAAGTGGTTAAGTATATAGTGGTGGACTTTTGTAATCTGTGATATACAATGACTAATCATTTTGTTCATGCTAGCAATATCTAAAAGCAAGGTTGAAAGATGTTAACGGATTTGAGCTTGTTCATCTTAGATTTTATTAAAGGATTTTGAGTTTAAATTGGCCAAATGTCCAACATCTCATTCACTGTTCTAACGGCTAACTGCCCATCATACTGTGCTAACAGCTATATTACAACGGCTAGTTTCTTGTTCCTTATGCAATATATAATGTGCCCATGGACAAGCTAAACTTAAATGTATGTTCTATCTTCCCTGCTGTCGGAGTTTGAGAGTGTGAGATGAGAACATCAGAGATATCTCAGTCACAAGAAGAGGTATGTTGTTTCTGTCAAATTCCAACACCCATGAGGCAGTGCAAAAATGGGAAGAATAAAGGAAGATACTTCTGGGGATGTGCAAATTTCCCAAATAGGCAATGCAAGTTTTTTGCTTGGGCTCACAAAGAGAATGCAATGCCCAGTAAGATTATTCCATTTTGCCCAGAAGTCCCCGTTGAAGATGAGATAGCGACCAAAACAAAGCAATTGAAGAAAGCACTGAAGCAATCGAACCGTGAAGTCGAAAAATAGAAACTTTGCTCATTCTTCCTATGTTGTTTTTGTATGGTGCTAATTTTCTTCAACATTGTGATCTGTAAGATGAAAATCAACTGAAAGAAACTTCAGTTTGTTATGCTTTTGCTGTAAGTGGTTAAATATTTTGTGTCAACTTTCACTAAAATTAGTCAATTTAGTGACATTTATGTTAATTTCCCAACTGAAAGGGGTGATGTATCAGAGTTATACGTTTTGTTCTAGCCATGTGGTTAATTATTAGACTTTTACGTTAGCGTTTACTAAAAGTGATTATTTATCTCATTTATATGATAACGTTTTCTGAAAGTGGTTATGTATCAGAGTTATATGTTAACTTTTACTGAAAGTGGTTAACTATCAGAGTTATACGTTAACTTTTACTGAAAGTGGTTAACTATCAGAGTTATACGTTAACTTTTAGTGAAAGTGGGTTTTTTACCAATTTTTTGGCAAATTTGTTTACTTTCAGCGTAATAGGTTATCTGTGTGGTTGAGTACATGTCATCTTTTCTTATATTATGTTAACCCTTAGGAGGAATATGTAAATCAATGTTGGTTTTTTCTCAATATATCAGTAACATGTTCTATCAGTATAAGTCAACATGAACTGTGATGCATTTCAACCTGTTATTAGCAATGATTACAATAGCAACCAGTTTCACAACCAGATATGTGCATCTTCTCATCCACACTATCAACCAGTTACACAAACAGTGAAATTAACAATTAAAGAGAATGATACAAAGCTGCAATAATGTTAACGAAATTAAAATGCCAGTTAGTTTTGTTCCCAATTCAATCTGTTCGTACACATCACTTTTTAGGATATCATTCACCCATCCTTTTCCACTGTCTCCACTTGATTTTTCTGTTCCCATCCTTCTATTAGGAGTTTAGCTGCAAGCCTGGCACGGATGACTTCAGACTCTTCGGAGTGATTAGTTACTTGAGTGGTATCTACCCCATGAATTATAGCCTTTATATATAAAGGAACGAAAAGACCACAATCAAAGCTGCATGATATAAGATGGAGAAGATAGTTAGATATAACATGCTGAATAAAATGAAAATGTTTAAATTTAGTTAACATACTAACACATGTTTAAATGCATGAAATACTAACATTCCAGTCTGTTGCTCGCAAGGGACGGCTTCATATCGGAACTTTCTCCAAATATTATTCGGATCAAAACCAGATTTCATATGGTCCATGAAAGCAATTACTTTATTTACTGGCTCAACGTATGCACTATGGCCAGCCGAGCTATAATGCTTGACAACGTCCTCATCCAACCTTACTTCAGCCACATGCCAGTGGTCATGACGCACAAGCGGGATAAGGAGTACATTCTTCCTTGCGGCAACATGCTTTTGTATGAAAGAGGTGTATAGATGTGGAAAATCTGGGGTGACTGCATAAAGACTATGCTGTATTGCCAAAAAATAATGATAAGCCAATTGTAAACATGAGATTAAAATGGTAGGAGATTGAACCTAATGCTTACGCAGAAGAAAGTCGATACAACCCCATATTGGTTGCCCATGGACTCCACATCTGGCCTCTCTAGCCATGTGACGAGCCTATCTACAAGAGCTTCCATCACCTGTAAATTTACCATGGGGCAGATACAAATTAAATTACCCAACACCCAGTCATCTCATAAAATGCGTAAGAGATTAACATATCAAACTTGCATGGTCATCGATACGGCCGCCACGTAGAAGATTAAGAAGTTCCAATGAATCGACACTACTGTTGAATGTGTTAACAATAACACGTGACCTGAAACATAACAATAAGATCCAAACCTCGTTCAACCACTTACTATAGAAAAATATGGAAATATTAACATGATTTAGCAAACGTTAGCATAAATGGGTATAAGTTAACATAAATATGGAAACGTTAACACGTAACGATGAAAGCTAACATTTTCTAGCAAACGTTAGCATAAATGGGTAATACTTAACATAAACCTGGAAATGTAACACGTAACAATGAAAGCTAACATGTCCTAGCAAACGTTATTGAGAATGACTAAACTTACTGATGGGCTTTTTGATTGCAAAACTCAGAGATCCTTCTGTTCTCATCTGGTGTGAGCTTTGATAATACGTGTTGAGGTACTCTAAAGTTGTGAATGAAGGTTCCTTTACTATCAATCAAACGTATGCTAAAATCACCAATGTTAGGAATATCCTCGTTCAGCAACTTCAAAAGAGCCTCCTCCTTCTTCTTGATTTTCCTCTTCGCCAAAAAATCCCAAGTGCATTCATCAGGCTTACAATAGAACCTGATTTTTTCCCTCTCTTCCTCCTTGTGGTGTGATATGTTAATTATCTCTTGATGAACTTCCTTCTTCTTTTCTTGAGTGAAAGGGGTGCGGACTAGTTGTGAGCGCGTCCGCTTTCTGGTA